>QLPG01013679.1:0-27631 GCA_003314385.1 Gomphus sp. MG54 | reverse complement strand
TAGTATTTCTGTTTCTCGCTTTTCCGTTTCCTCGGCTTTCTCATTCTATTATAGGAACCTATTCAACTCCTAATAGATTAGAAAGTAGTATAAAAGGCCTTGTACTATTAGTTCAGTCCTCAGTCAGAAAATCAACCTTGATTTTGACTAAGACCCTCCGTTCACTTCTGTCTCTTCGCTATTACAAAATTTGGGGACCGTGTGATCCAAGTGGGCGCAATGCAAGCACGTTGAAGCCAACCCCAATTCCAAACCTTGCCAATAACTTCGCCATTAGGAGATTACAATATATTACGATTATGTCTTTTTCACTATCGTAACAAGGCCAAGAGTAGTGGTATTGGCTTCAATGTACTCATGCATTGCGCCCTACTTGCTGTGCATGCCACCGATTTGCAACAGACAGGTACTCAGGGGGATGCTGGTAATGCCGGCCCAAGTCGAGGACTTTAATAGAGGGGAAGAAGGTAGAAGGGCCTAAGCCTAGTCGATACCCAGAATGAGGAAATATGGACATGCATGTTCTACTTATATAGGTTAAGAAGCGACATGTGGAATAAGGAATGTGGAACAACAAGGTATGCAGAGCATGCGGTTATTGTCCACAATGAGTAAAATTAGAACAATGAATGTAAACTGGGATAAAACAATAAACGATAGAATAATAGGGAATGGGTCAAGGACAGAACAATAGAGAGTGCATGACTATAAAACAAGGGTTGCACACGAAGATAGAACAAGGACAGGAAGTCCTGAGGTGAAGCGGATCGAGGAATGGGCAGATGGTGTGGTAGATATGCCAAGCCAAGAATGGCGTACCAAGTGACGTGCATGCGGTGTGGACACTTGTATGTGGACGTAGAATGGCTGCTTGGTCAGTACTGCCAAATAACCAGAACCTTAGTACATGTACTTGACACCATGTTATAATGTAAAAGAATGATGTAATCATAATAAACATAATATCTCCCCAGGTCAAAACAATGGTAAGCTTCTGAGTAGGTGTCAAGTCTACGATACCAAGCTCCAGTTCACTTGGTAATACCGACTGACCGACCCTTACCCATATCATCCCTCACCAGTGTGCAGTCTAGGCTCGGTACATCTGGTACATTGTCTGGACCACTCCTCTCACCCTATCCCCTCCACCCCCTACTATTCTCTCATTTCCTGTCCATTCCCTTACCCATTCTCTATTGGAACATTCACTATTCATTTATTATTTTGGTCACAGCCCTATTGTTTTATCTCCAGCCATTCTCTATTGTTCTATTCTCACCTGCTCCCTCATTATTTTATTCTCAGCCATATTTCATTATTCTATTCTCACCTACATTTCTTATTCTATTCTTGATCACTGTGGACAATGCCTCCACATGATTCTTCATACCTTATTGTTCTTCATTTTTTACACCACCCTGTTCCACATCTTGCTTCTTAACCTATATAAGTAGTGGATGTATGTAGATAGTTCCTCACTCTGAATATCAACTTGGTTTGCATCTCCTTGTCTGCCCTTCTCCTGTCTAAAGTCCTTCGCTTGGGTTGACACTCTCAGCATCTTCCTGGGTCCCTCTTCTGTCCAAATCAGTGGCAGGCATGGAATAGCAGGGCACAACACATGAGATGTTGAAGCCTAGCCACCCTGAACGGTCTGCAGGACTTGACCAACTCCTTGGCTTTACCGAGTCATAACAGTAGGGCTAGGCTTTAACTTGTATGCTGTGCCTACCAGATTGCACTGGACTCTAATTTCATAAGAGTGAGAGTAGAAATGAAGTCTAAGATGAATGGAAGGAAGCTTAGTCAAAATCTTAGTCAATTATCTGACTGCAGACTGAACTACTGAATGTACAAGATCTTTATACTACTTTTAAATCTACCAGGAGTCAACTAGATTCCTATAATATATAAGAAAGTCCAAGGATCACAAAAAGCAAGAACAGAATACTATGTCCCAATCTTGATCTCCTCCAGGACATTGAGGGGTGACATGTCACCCCGATTCCTAATAGAGTTACCTTATAAGGAATGTAGTAGCAGATCGGATATCAGAGATAGAATGGAATTGCAAATAAGAAAAGTAGAGTAGAACATAATGAAGAAAGTATTAAACCTAAATGAAGTGAAAATGGATTGCAAGCATGTGGGATTGATGTAAATGAGTGGAGCATATTGACAGTTGCATGTGATGCCAAGACAGATACATGAGGTGCATTGAATTTGAGGGCTGAGAGCATATGGTTGAATAGGCCAGTGACGGTAGAGTTAGGCTGAACACGCTGAATTGAATTATTGGGCATGCCAGCACAATGGTTTCTAATAGCCTACCAGACTTTACTAGGCTCTAATTTTATAATACCAAGGGTTGTAATGATGAGGGTAAGAAATAAAGTGGAAGTACATAATTGAGGGAGTTGATTTCTAACTGAAGAACAGACTAATGAATGTACAGAATCTTATACTAATTTCTTATTTATGAAGAGTCCATGTCAAGAGAAATAAATTCCTATACTAGATGAGAAAAGTGAAGATCAAAAATAAAATCAGATGCAAATGTTCCATCAGTACTAAGGTAGAGCAGAATGATATTTGTCATTCTGTTAAGAATGCAAGCAGTAAGGTTCTTAAGTTTATATCTCAGTAAGGTTAAAACTTTGCAGAGGTTTGGAATAGGGCTTGGCTTCTGTAAGGGCAACCCTCTTACAGCCCCGAGGTATATCTCGGAGGTGAGCTAAGCAGGGGGAATCCAAAGTTATTTAATTATCTACTACCTAAATACATGTGGAGTCCTCACCTAAGCAGGGGGAATCCAAAGAGGAAAGTCTAAGGATCCCACTGCTGGTGAGCCCCTTTTATACTCTTTATATGGGTGGTCTGTGCACTAGCTTACAAATCAATACATCGGAGTTTGTAGAGCCAATCTCTTGGTACTAAGTCTGAGGCTCAGGTATTTGCTCCAAGTTCTAGTCATCATGTGTTAAGACCTTTCTGTCTCCACTCGGTGGTTTCTGGGCCTCTTAGCCTCGGAGTTGGTCGGAGTTGGAAGTAGGACTTTGGACCTGTATCAGGCCTCAGAGCTGATCAGAGTTTGAAATGGGACCTCGGAGTTGGATTGGAGTTTAAAGAGGGCCGTCCCCTGACAGCTTCAGCTTATATGCTATGCCTTTCAAATCTCATTGTATCCCTAACTTTGGACAGAGGTTCAGGGTAGAGTGAGGTTACAGAAACCCATTGGTGTCAAGTACACATACCGAGACCCGTTTATTCAGCAGTGCCGACTGAGCAACCATTCTATGTCCACACCCAAGTGTCCATGCTGCATGCATATCACTTGTTACATCAGTCTCGTCTCAGCACATCCACCACCCACATGCCCACTCCTCACCCCTCGGTCTGTCTTACCTCTGGACTTCCTGTCCTTGTCTTATCCTCGGTCACAGCCCTTGTTTTATAGTTGGGCACTTCCTATTGTCCTATCCTTGGCCACATTTCTATTATTCTATCCTTTATTGTTCTATCCACGTTTTGCATTCCTTTATTCTAATTTTACTCGTTGTGGACAATAGCCACATGCTCTGCATACCTTATTGTTCCACATTCCTTATTCCACATGTCGCTTCTTAACCTATATAAGTAGGACATGCATGTACATTTTTCCTCATTCTGGATATCGACTAGGCTTAGGCCCTTCTACCTTCTTCCCCTCTATTAAGTCCTTGACTCAGGCTGGCATCACCAGCATCCTCCCGAGTATCTGTCTGTTGCAAATCAGTGGCACACATGGCAAGTAGGATGCAACGCACGAGTACATTGAAGCCAACACCACTACTCTTGGCCTGCAGGACTTAGCCATTGTCCGCCCAACCATTCGGCAGTCCCAAAGTCTGCCAGTACCCGAAGCTTGACAGTTGGCAAAAGCTTGGAAACATTGTTGGCGAATTCTAAGTCAATAATCAGACTACCAAACTTCTACTTTACATGCGTATTATATATACTGGTAGGTATTTCAAATTCTAGTAGGGTTTAGTGACCAAGAACAAGAGGAGTTACTAATGGGGAGAAGATCTCTAATTGAAAGAATAAGGGAACCAAAAGGGACCATTGGAACCATCGGTAGACAACTTCTCCACAGTCATTAACTTGTCTGATTTGTCTCTGGGGCCTATAACCATATAGGGATGTGAGCTTTTATGGGTTAATATAACTTGAGTAGGAACACAAGGAATGCTCAGACTAATAAAAGAACCCCTCAGTGTGTGTGGTCAACACTAATTTATAAATGATGACTACCTAATAAAAGAACTACAAAAAAATTAGACTATATTTTACATTGGAATTGTTTTGCTCACCCCCTCGGTGTGTGAATACATGCAAATACCATAAGCTGTGTGGTGTCATAATCAACTGTTATTTTGAAGTTTGAGGATCATGCATGACATTCTCACTGGAAATTGAAATCTGATGGTGTGTCATGCAAAACACAAAAATACATATTTTAAGGTCACGAAAAATAAAAGAAAAATAGAAGAAAAATAAAGAAAAAGAGTTAGCAATTTTATTTATATTAGGCTCAATTTGTTGGGCCAATCCTAACAGACACCACCCAGCCCTGACCTTCTCCTAGGCCTGACTCAGGGACTCTAACCCAGAGCCTACCCACAGAAGCCAATCAGACACTGGTAAGGGGATCCAAAAGTGAATATATATAAAAGAGACAGACTAAGTAAGGTAGCGGACAAACGGTTTCCGCTAAGGTCATGTGACTCAAGTGTCACCTCACCATTTCACACAAGGATCTGACAGCATCAACAAAAAAATTATTCTGAGACCACAGATCAATGGCATAGAACTATATGTATATATTGTTGGTTTTAATTTTTGAAAAAAATCACTATTGCAAGTGTAGTATATCCAAACTTTCAAACATCTTCTCAAAATTCATAAACATATTTTTTAAGCAGTCTGACACTGTCAAAAATTTTTTGGTCACAAAATTTTTGCACTGATGTAATCACCTATATAAGGAAATATTCCATATATAGAAAGTCTTTCCCACCAGTAATAGTGACAGCCCTGGGTGTCTGTTGCTGTTAAAAATCTACTAGAAGATGCCTAAACTCAAGAGAAGCCGGACAGTATCTAATCTTGAGACCCATGCCTGTTGTGAATCATTGAGCAGAAAATATACATTTTTAATGATTTTTTATGAAACTTACGATCTTTATGACATGTTTACGAGTGGATATATTCATGGTATATTGCCATGATTTTACTGCAATTTTATTCGAGGATCCGTGTCACCGGGTATGCATATATGCGCAATATGCATACAATTACAGTATTTCGAGCCGATCTTAACGACGTCGAGCCTATACGGCTATCTACTTGAATACGATATTCAAGATGCATCTCTACTATTATTCTAGTATTTTTCCATAATTTTACAACCATTATTACTTCTATTACTGTTTTCCCTCACCGGCAGCCCTGCGTGACATCACGTGTAGTCACACGTACCAACAGATATACAGACAAAGATTCAGTATTACAATATCTAATACCGGTTATTAGATAGTGTAGTACTTAATCTATTAGTATATTGTATTAACAGACACTCATGCAAGCGAGAAAATTAGTTATAGGTCATCGTACATTGCTGCCGGCACTTGTGCCAAAAACATTCACGATCCATCATCCTTTTCCTCACCGACTTCTATTCTGCAAGACAACTTTATTATCATTCCATTAACCTCCCCCTCGAATCCCTATCCATTCCGACTCTCCCAACACAAGATAATTATCTCCATCCCGATTAGGACAAAGCAAAGCGCCCGTTCACCAGCATGCGGTCGTTGGACCGGCTTGAGCGTGGCACAATGTTCTTCTTAACAAAAGTGTTCGCTTTTGTGGCACATAGTCTATATGTATGTTTTCTATTGTATTTTGATATATTTTTCTCTTCCAATTCCTTGTATAAAAATATTTCCTTCATGATGTCATATGTGCATCATTTTCTCATGTAACCATGTCTCTCTGAGTTTCTGTACCTCCTATGTGTATCATATATAGTGTATATTCTGTAAAAACAAATGTAACCAAGTTTTATCTTCCATTTGCCCCAGAAAATTTAAATCTTTATTTTTCCTTCCTCTTCTGCTTAAATTGCAGAGTTTTCTTTATTTTCACTCTACAATTCCAGCTCTTAATTCTGTCAATGCCATCAAGGTTTAACCCTTTAATCTGTTCAGGATGAATTGTTGACAAGAATTTCCCTACAGAAGCAGAAATTTGCGCAACCTGATTCAACTGAAAACCTATCATTCAGTGGAGATTTCTTACAAAGCCTAAGTTCATCAGCATCTACTTTGTCTCAGCTGTCAGTGGACAATGATGTCCTGGTGGATGACCTCAATGGCCTTGAGAAGTGGCTTGCAAAAGGAAAAAAACAATTGGCACAATTATTTGGATCACAAAGCAGTGACAAAACTAAGCAACGGGGACCATACAAGAAAAAAGGCACAGTCCAATCTATAAGGACACAACAGCACAATAAAAAGAAACAATGGGACTGGACAGCAAAAATGCGGAATGGAGGTTTTGGTGATATACATGTCCTTCTTGGTGGCATATCATCAAAGCAGCCACCTGCTCTCAAGGAAGTCAAAATAGATTCAGATTCAGATCAAGGGAGTATAATATTAGAGACCACAGATGAGGAAGAAGATGACATACCCATAGTTACCCAAGTTAATGGGCCAGAGTGAGAGGAGGATAACCTGGGTGACATTCCTGAGATTGTTCAGGACAATGTTGAAACTATCCCAGAATAGACTCCATCATGACCATCACCCACACCACCACCAAATCCTAACCTTGTCAACCTACGAATTTCAGATCTTAAGCAAATTCTGCGACCAGAAAGGAAGGCAGGTGATGGCTATACAGACCCAGGCTTTGATTATACACTTCACACATGCCTCAAGCTAATGGGTATCTTCCTCCGCATTTATTGCTTTAATGGATACCAAGGATGGATTGCAACATCCAAGCAAGTGGCAAGCATTGTAGGCAAGAATCCAGAATGGATGGCAAAACAGCTACGTGAATGGACACACAATTTCATCAGTGATCCAAAAAACCTACCAAAACATGAATATGGGCAATTCAATTCAACAATTCTGGAGGATGAAGATTTGGTACAAGAAATCTGTTTACACCTGCAATCAAAAGGCAAATATGTCTGTGCCATGGATGTGGTTCAGTTCCTTCATACACCAGAAATGAAGGAGAGGCTTAACTTGAAAAAGTCGATTTCTGAATGAACAGCATGCAGGTGGATGGCCAAAATGGATTACCATTGGAAGAAAGAGCCAAAAGGTCAATATAAGGATGGCCATGAGCATGAAGATGTTGTTGCTTACCGACAAAATATCTTTCTCCCATTTGTGGCCTCCATCCAACCAATGGACCAAGGATGGCACACTTGAAACCAGTTGGAAGGCAGCCAAAGGCCTGGATAAGCCTGTTGTAACCTGGATGCATGATGAATCAAGCTTTTATGCACATGATCGTCGTGTTTTACACTGGGTTCACTCAAGTGAGAGTGCAAAACCATATGCAAAAGGTGAAGGGCCATCACAAATGGTCACAGATTTTGTGTCACCAGACTATGGCTGGTTGCAAGCAAAAAATAGGTGAGTCAGTTGCAAGCAATATTGCAAAGAAAACAACATGCTTATGAATGATTTTCAGCAATGACAGGACTAGAGTTATGTTCAAAGCAGGAAAGAATTGCGATGGTTACTTCACCAATGATGCAATCCCTAAACAGGCAAATCAAGCTATGGACATTCTTGATAAGGATTACCATGACGACACACATGTGTTTTTTATGATAATGCCAAAACTCACACAGCATGTCACCCAAATGTACTTTCAGCCAAGCACATGCCTGTCAAACCTCCTGAGGATGCAGCCTCCAACTTCCTGTGTAGTGTCAAAGGTCCCAATGGCAGAGTACACAAAGTCCCAATGCAGGATGGGTGATTTCTTGATAATGATTCACAATCATTGTATTTTCCAATTGGCCATCCACAGGCTGGTTTGTTCAAAGGCATACGCATAATTATCCAAGAATGTATTGATCATGGAGCACATTTGCCAGATCCCACACACTTATTGGCACAATGCCAACAGTTCAAGTGTGTACCTGGGCAAACCAACTGCTGTTGCCATCGGATTCTATTTAATGAACCAGATTTTGTTGGGCAGAAATCCAAACTTGAGGAGCTTGTTGAATCACATGGGTACCAGATGATTTTCTATCCAAAATTACATTGTGAAGTCAGCTTCATTGAACAATGATGGGGATTTGCTAAGAGGATGTACTGGGAGTTTCCTATATCATCATCAGAAGCTGATCTTGAAAGAAATGTTATTTTTGCTCTGAATGCCGTGCCTTTGGATTGAATGAGAAGGTATGTCATGCACTTCTCTCACTTATCCACTTATCTGTTATACTCCCATTGCATTTGTATGCTGTTTCATTCAGTCATTGACACTTGTTTCTTTCAGATTCTCCACAAGATCATTATGGTTTATGGATGCATATCAGAAAGGCCTCACAGGTAGTCAAGCAGCTTGGGCCAGTCGGAAATACCGAGGTCACTGTACCTTGCCAGATACTATTCTAGCTAAGTTAGACAAGGCTGATATTATATAGTGTAGCTAAATCATTATTTCCAAAAAAAATTGCCATCCTCTATAGCAGAATACTTTTTTTTTCAATTTTTTTTTCAACTACAAAAAATTTTGCATTTGTGACAGTGACTGTCACATCATGTGACCTTAGCGGAAACCGTTTGTCTGCTACCTTACAATATCAAGGCATACCTGATAAGAGAATCTAAAAGAGAATGAGGTGAGGAACCCTTACCTTAGCAACCAACTATGTAGCTAGTGACTGTGACATGAGTAAGTCATGTCACAGTCAGTGAAACAAGGATATAAAAGGATGAACTAAAGAATCAATAGAGAATGGGAGATAGAAAATAAATGATATACAGGAAAAAAAGTAAGCATTGGTGAACAGGGGGATATTGTTATGGCCCATGCAGCCAAACAAACCCACATTAAACCCCACAACCACCCGCATCATTTCCGGGACCTTTCCGATCGACCAAAGCCTGAATAACCGATTTCCGGATGTCTGACATACATTCCGAGGTTCCGCGATTCCAAACCTGCGAAGACTCCAAAGTCAAGGTTCCGTTACCTTGATAACTGGTGTGAAGGACCATCACGTACCTCACTCCCTTGTTCTCTCTTTTATATTGACCCCTTGTACTCCCTTTCTCCTTGTTTTATAACCGGCAAAGATAGTACAAGGATAGTCGCATGTATATAGTCTCCCAGTCAACTAGACTGTTTGCTAGTACAAATATCAACTTAGTCCACTACCTAGTTTCCGATTCACTCCGGTAAACTTCCGTCTCCTCTCCGAAATTAGGGACAGACGATTGAGGAGGGCACAACACACAAGTTGAAGCTAAGTCCCTTCGACCTCGAACACTACAAGCGACCGGATTGAACCGATCCATGACCGACCCTAAACTCCCGGTGCTTCCACCCCTGCTCATAGTCCGTCCGACTTCTGCCTCTGGTCCTCAGCCCCGTTATGGACCTTCGCATCGACCTGGATTGCCCTTCCGGAAGTACTAGCTAAGCGCCTGACACGCGGACTTAACGGTATATTCGTACTCACACTCCTGATCGTCATTAAGCATGAGACCCATCACATGTTCACAAGCCATGCAGACAATCACTCAGGCATCTGCCCACCGCACATCCATTCCCCACGGACTGCCCGTTCCCGGACCAAGTTTCCAGATGCCCCAGACCTCAGCTCACCCCCCAGAGCACTCCTCCGATTCCGGACTCTCGGACGCAGATCAACACCTGTATTCGAACTTGACCAACCCGTTCCTCGTGAACCACCCTACAGCGATGAATGTTGAAGATACGGTCCAGCTCAGGACCATCCACAGTAATGCCAACAAACTTGTCAGCGCCCCCCTACGTACCCCCGTCCACAGCACCGCCACCTCCGGCACAACCAGGAGGGGCCCCCACCTTAGGACCAAACAATGTGCCCGACCTCACCCAGGCCATCGCCATGTTAGCCAGCAATCTGGCCTCCCCTAGAAGACCAGTCCCCCATGCTACCAAGGTTCGAGACCCGGATACCTTCGACGGATCCGATTTCAAAAAACTACAAACCTTCCTAGTGCAATGTAAACTGAGCTTCCGTGACCGCCCTGATGCTCTCGACACCAAGAGCACCAAGGTAACCTACATACGGTCGTACCTGACCAGTACTGCCCTGGGCTGGTTCGAACCAGCCCTCTCCACCCCTGATGAGCCAGACTGGCTCCACGACTATGAGGAGTTCGTGAATGAACTCAAAACCAACTTCGGCCCCCACGACCCAGAAGGAGAAGCCGAAGCAGACCTCGAGACCCTCCGTATGCGTGATAATCAGCGCATCACAAAATATGTAGTCGAATTCAATCGACCAGCCACCCACGTCCACTGGGGCGATGCCGCACTTCGTCGCCAGTTCTACAACGGACTCCCTGGCAGAATCAAGGACGAGATCTCTAGAATAGGGAAATCCCATTCCTTGCTCCAACTACGTCTCCTGTCCCAACCTATTGATGCCTGCTACTAGGAGCGACGATCGGAAATTGCCAGAGAACCCCCCACCCGGAACTTCGACCGACCCTACGACAGAGGGAGGACCCCTGTGACCATGTATTCGGCCCCTAACACAGGCAATGAGATGGCCAATGAAGGCCAACCTGCAACCCCGTCCAGTAGCAGGACTACCACGGACCTATCGTCCAGATTAGGGAAAGACGGAAAACTTATGCCACAAGAACGACAATGCCACTTCGAACAGAGAAGTTAGGCCCCCAACTCTGGTACCAGTTGTTCGCGTTGAACACCAACTATGCCTATGGACATAAAACAAAACAATGCATCCAGCCTCTCAGAATTATGACCTCCCGTGACCAATCGTCAAAAAAGATTTCGACCCCTAGGTGGAAACACTCCAACCATCTGACCCTCCCAAACACCCATGACCATCCGTCAATAAGTTTCGACTGTGACCCTCTGAATATTCATCAGATTTTAGCTACCGGACACCACACGCTCACCTATCGCAATCTAATGATCGATAGGGTATTGAGTACTACTTGTTTAGCCTACGTCCGAACTGATTCTTGGCAATATGGAGCCAGCAGTCTTCACTCAGCGCTCAATACGACCCTCCAAAAACTCTGCTCAGGAAGAACCCTGACCCTTGCACATCCCTTAGACTAATGGTACCAAGTAGATTTTCTCAACTGGACCCCCTTCTTGTTAGAAATTAATACAAGCAACTAATCAACAATTTCAACCGAGACTCGAGCCTTGCAGGACATTCCCCGAATCCCGACGACACTACCTCTATCCAGGTGATAACCCAAATGAATGAACAACACGATCCCCACGACACCACGACTACTATGACCCCAGCCACAGAAACCAGGCGACCATAGGACATCTAACTATTCAAGGATCCCTACATCACCCAGAAGACATCGCCAAACCATAAAATCACATGACACCAACCATACAAACAACTAATCAACACATTCATTTGATTCACCCAAACCCTCCACGGCCTGCGCTGAACCCAAATACCCGTCAGAACCACCCGATCAGCGACCTAAATGGATAAGCAGCCGATCCATGTCCTCCAGGAAAGAGGAATCAAGCCTATAATCCACGTGCAGGAAGGACATTAACGCGTCGGTGAGGCTCCCCCGCAACCTCTCCTCCTCTATGCCAGGCCCGGGGGCTGTCAGGTTGGACATATGACGATGATAGCGCTCGTAGTAGTCCAAGAGTTGGCGCAGGTCCTCCCGGTACTTGTCTAAACGGAATAGATATACGGCAATACGTCCAAGTACCTCCAGACCACTCGTTTCTGCCCCCGACTCGCCAGAGGTTTCGCCCGGCTCCAAACCCCGACAAGGAACAGCGCTGGATGGTGTTAGCCTCTTATAACAGCTTGCTACAGGAATTAGGAAAGAAAAATTTCTGACAAGCGCCACTCACCGTAAAAATTATGGACCCTAATGGTACAGGCATGGAGAAGGGTCAAATCCCGGTCAAGGGTGTATAGAAAGCACTCCCCACCTGCCTCCGAACCATAGAGAAGAATGTGGAGGGGATCCCTGAGGTTTTCCAAAGATTGCGGACCCGTGTTCTCCATCAAGGATAGGCCTCTCCTAGTTCTGCAAACACCCCCTTTTATAGGCAGACGAACCACCAGCGCTTATCGATCAAAAATCCTGGGAAACCGTCAGAAAACCCCTGCAGTAATGTCCGCCTTAATTACTGCCCAAATTTAAGCTTAGGACCTTGAAGGCTCGGTCCTAGTGGAGGGATACTGTTATGGCCCATGCAGCCAAACAAACCCACATTGAACCCTGCAACCACCTGCACCATTTCCAGGACCTTTCCGATCGACCAAAGCCTGAATAACCGATTTCCGGATGTCCAACATATATTCCGAGGTTCCGCGATTCCGAACCTCTGAAGACTCCGAAGTCAAGGTTCTGATACCTTGATAACCGGTGCACAGGACCATCACTTACCTCACTCCCTTGTTCACTCTTTTATATTGACCCCTTGTACTCCCTTTCTCCTTGTTTTATGACCGGCAAAGATAGTACAAGGATAGTCACATGTATATAGTCTCCCAGTCGACTAGACTGTTCGCTAGTGTAAAGCCCACAATACCATGCTCTGATTTACTCGGCAGTACCGACCGACTGACCCTTACCCATATCAACCCTTACCAGTGTGTGGCCTCGGCTCGGTACATTCGGTTCATCATTTGGTTCACTTTCCTCATCCCATCCCCTCTATCCTTTGTCATTCTGTTATTCCCTGTCCCTCCCCTTGCCTGCTTACCTTCAGGACATTCACTCTTTGTTGTCATTCGGCAGTGGCCCTATTGTTTTATGTTCTGCCACTCTCATTGTTCTATTCTCACTCACTCTTTTGTCCTCGGCCATACTTTATTGTTCTATTGTTGTCCACATTCCTTGTTCTATCCCTGATCATTGTGGACAATACCTCCACATGATTCTTCATACCTTATTGTTCTCCATTCCTTGTGCCACTCTGTTCCACATCTCACTTATTAGCCTATATAAGTAGCCAATGTATGTAGATGGGTTCTTTGTTCTGGAAATCAACTAGGTTTACGCCTTCTTGTCCTCCCTTCTCCTGTCCCAAGTCCTTTACCTGGGCCGACACTCTCGGCACTCTCCCAGGTATCCCTCTGTCCTAAATCGGTGGCATGCATGGGAAGTAGGGTGCAATGCATGAGCACGTTGAAGCCATGCCACTATTCCCGTCCTGCAGGACTTGGCCACTCCTCGGCAATCCCAGAGCTGACAGCTAGTACAAATATCAACTTAGTCCACTATCTAGTTTCCGATTCACTCCAGTAAACTTCCATCTCCTCTCCGAAATTAGGGACAGATGATCGAGGAGGGCGCAACACACAAGTTGAAGCCAAGTCCCTTCGACCTCGAATACTACAAGTGACCGGATTGAACCGATCCGCGACCAACCCTAAACTTCTGGCGCTTTGGCCCCCGCCCATAGTCCGTCCGACTTCCGCCTCCGGTCCTCGGCCCTGTTACGGACCTTTGCATCGACCCAGATTGCCCTTCCAGAAGTACTAGCTAAGCGCCTGACATGTGGACTTAACAGCTATCCCCTAACAGTTATGAGTAATGCAAGAAATGTATGCAAAAGGATATGATATGGAAACAAAATATGAAGAATTTGGTCAGGTTAACCAAGCATAGAAATATACCGAACTATAAAGAAACAAAATTTTCAGGAGAACCCCCAAGCATAAGTCCAACTGATGCTGCACCAACCGAGATTCACACCCACCAACTGAGATTCACACCCACCAACCGAGATTCACACCCACCAACCGAGATTCACACCCACCAACCGAGATTCACACCCACCAACCAAGATTCACACCCACCAACCAAGATTCACACCCACCAACCAAGATTCACACCCACCAACCGAGATTCACACCCACCAACCAAGATTCACACCCACCAACCGAGATTTACACCCACCAACTGAGATTCACACCCACCAACCGAGATTCACACCTACCAACCGAGATTCATACCCACCAACCAAGATTCACACCCACCAACCGAGATTTACACCCACCAACTGAGATTCACACCCACCAACCGAGATTCACACCTACCAACCGAGATTCATACCCACCAACTGAGATTCACACCCACCAACCAAGATTCACACCCACCAACCAAGATTCACACCCACCAACCGAGATTCACACCTACCAACCGAGATTCACACCTACCAACCAAGATTCACACCCACCAACCAAGATTCACACCCACCAACCAAGATTCACACCTACCAACCAAGATTCACACCTACCAGCCAAGATTCACACCTACCAGCCAAGATTCACACCCACCAACTGAGATTCACACTCACCAACCGAGATTCACACCCACCAACTGAGATTCACACCCACCAACCAAGATTCACACCCACCAACTGAGATTCATTTGGTACACTCCCAACTATACTGACTGAGATATATGCTGAACAGGCATTATTGCTAGCAACTGACATCAATAGGCATTAACCACGGCTATCAGCTGTACCTTTGGCAGTCACTAGTCCTACTGGTTCTCTAGTTTGCCTTCTGACCAATGCAGGAAATAATGCCTGATACGAGTAGAGTGCTATAGCAATGATATATATATATATATTCATAGTTAGTGGGTGAAGGGTTCTCTAGAGTTTTCTCTTTAGATCCTCTTTTGCCAGGTATACTAGTTGCTGCATATATAGGTTTTATACTAAATGCTTTGGATCTTCCTTTGCTAGTGTGCTGCTCGAGGATAAAATACCTGCTTAGGTTGCCCTTACAAAAATGCATAAAGGAATAACCATGAATGGAAAAGGATAGAAGGGGATGGAAGATGAAGTAGAATGGAATGAGATGAAGTGGAATGAACCTAGGACGAACTGAATGTACCAAGCCAAGATCACATACTAGTGAATAATGATTTGTCACTTGCAGGTGGGATTAGATGGTAAGATATTTGGCTAGTATAACCAAGTGAACTGAGGCTCAGTACCATGTACTTAACACCACCAAATAAATAGAACAAGATAGCTTCTAGCAAATCTAACAATCAGATATACATCATAAACTCAGATGCTAAGATGTGAACATGAATAGGAGATAAAGGTTGACTGGTAAATGAGGCATTGAATGATATTTAAACTATATCAGCTGTTTTTGAGATACAATGAGCCTGTGTCTGATGTAATAGACCTGCTATAATCCAATTCTTAACATACTAAGGTATATCATGAATGTAATATACAGTGATATAACCTGAATAATCACAGCAATGATAATGGCTATTAGTCACTGGGAATGCCAACAATACGTAGGCCAAGTACTATTGCAATAGTGCTAACTTTACGATGTAGGCGAGAATCGGCCAAGTCCTGCAGACTGATCGGAGTGGCTTGGCTTCAATGTACTCGTGTATTGCACCCTACTTTCCATGCATGCTACTAATTTAGAACAGATATGATACCTAGGAGAGTGCCAAGAGTGTTGGCCCAAGTAAGGGACTTTAGATAGGAGAAGGGAAGACAGGAAGGTATAAACCTAGTTGATATTCAGAATGAGGAACTATCTACATACATTTGCTACTTATATAGGTTAAGAAGTGAGATGTGGAACCAGGGTGGCATAAGAAATGGAGAACATAATGTATGAAAAGCATATGGAGGTATTGTCTACAATGATCAAAAATAGAATAAAGGAATATAAATGAGAATAGAACAATGAAAATAAGATAATAGAAATGTGGCCAAGGATAGGATAATAGAAAATGACTGAATATCAAACAATAGAGTTATGACCAAGGATAAAACAATAGAAAAATATCCTGAGGTGAAATAGGCCAAGAAATAAGAAGTAAACAGGGTGGGATTAATAGATAATGAATGAGGGGAGAGTGAATGATGGATAGGAATAAGGAGTGTAGATGATGAATGTGCCAAGCCAAGACCAACATACCAAGTGACTTATATGTGGCTTGGTCACTTGCATGTGGAATTAGACTGATCATTTAGTCAGCACTGCTGAGTTACCCGATACTTGGTACATGTACTTGACAATGGCCTTTATTAGTTCAATAACACAGTGTCAAGTCCATGTACTGAGACCCGTCCGCTCGGCAGTACCGACTGAGCAACCATCCTAGGTCCAAGTCCAAAATGACCACACCACATGCACATCACTTGGTGCACCGGTCTTAGCTTGGTACATCTGCCATCCACACTCCTCGGTCCGTTTCACCTCGGGACTTCCTGTCCTTGTATTATCCTCGGTCACGATTCCATTGTTTTATACCTGGCCACTCCTTATTGTCCTATCTTGAGTCATGATTCTATTATCCTATCCTTTATTGTTCTATCCCCGCTTTGCATTCCTTGTTCTAATTTTATTCATTGTGGACAATAACCACATGCTCTGTATACCTTGTTGTCCCACATTCCTTATTCCACATGTCGCTTCTTAACCTATATAAGTAGGACATGCATGTACATACTTCCTCATTCTGGGTATCGACTAGGCTTAGGCCCTTCTACCTTCTTCTCTTCTGTTAAGTCCTTGACTTGGGCTAGCATCATCAGCATCCCCCTGAGTATCTGTCTGTTGCAAATACAGTGGCATGCACGGCAAGTAGGGCACAACACATGAGTACGTTGAAGCCAATGCCACTACTCTTGGCCTGCAGGACTTGGCCATAGTCTGCCCGACCTTTCGCCAACACCCCTCGGCAATACCGAAGTCTGTCAGTAACCAAAGCTTGACATACAGCCATAACTCTTGAGCATCTGAAAGGCAGTCTCAACAGCATATAAATAAATATCAATAGACTTAGTGAGATTATGTTTAATCCTGTAGAAGCTCTTATAAGCCTTGAGGTAGTAGATCAGTAAAATTATGCATTGATGACCTTTGTCAAGTACACGTACCGAGTGTCCGGTAATTCAGTAGTGCCAACCAAGTAAATCGGACTATGTCTATGTCCAAGTGTCCAAGCCACATGCAAGTTACTTGGTACACTGCTCTTGGGTCGGCACATCCACCCTCCATATTCCCATCCCCATATTTTGTCCACTCTTCCTCATACCACCAACCATTAAACCTATCCCATCCGTTCCTTATCCCTTGACCCGCCTTACTTTGGGACATTCTGTCCTTGTGTTATCCTTAGTCATGGCTCCATTGTTTTATAGACGGTCACTCCCTATTGTTCTGTCTCTGGCCACATCCCTATTATTCTATTTTCATTGTTCTATCCCCATTTACATTCATCTATTCTATTTTTGATCATTGTAGACAATACTCCCACATGCTCTACATACCTTATTGTCTCACATTTCTTATTTCACATGTCGCTCCTTAACCTATATAAGTAGAACATGCATGTATATACTTCCTCATTCTGGGTCTTGACTAGGCTTAGGCCTCTTACCTTCTCCTTCCTCTGTAAAGTCCTCTACTTGGGCTGGCACCTTCGGTACCCCCCAAGTATATCCTGTGTCCCAAATTGGTGGCATGCATGGCAAGTAGGGTGCAATGCACGAGTATATTGAAGCCAAAGCCACTACTCCTGGCCTGCAGGACTTGGCCGTTACACACCTGACCCCTTTGGCATTCCTGAAGCTTGATAACCTTCCAGGTCTCCAGCACAGATTACTTGCTAGAAACCAAATACTAGAGTTTAGGGGTAAAGCTTGACTAGATAAGGAAAGTAACTCATCTATCCTCTGCTTTGAAACTCTCAGAAACAATAGTAGTAGACTTATCTATGATCCAGATGGTGTTAACTCCCATAAAAAACATTTCTATCCCCTCTTTCTAAACATGATAGTTTGATAACACCTTGGAGAGCATGTTAACCTGGTTGTTGAGAGATAACATGGCAGGTGAGATGTAGAGATGGCATGTGAATGGTAAAAAGATAATGGAAAGAATATATATTGATAAACAACAATATTAGGGTTTTCTGGTGGTTTTTAGGCTAGGCCAGAGCCTATAATATATTGAGTACAATAGAGTAAAAGAATGACAAGAAGAAAAGAGAGAGAAACTCAGACACTGACACTGACATTGATAGAGGATGTGATTGTTAAGACAAGCCTCATAGTTATATGAAGGCATCTATACAACCAAAGCATTTACAACATTAATTAAACTAACAGAATTCTCCACAGCTGGGAATGGATTGTCCTGGTGGGTAGCTGGGGTAGCACCTGATTGAGTTTTAGCAGTCTGTTAGGTGTTGGAGGCTGTTGAGAGGATGGTAGGGGAGAAGGCATTTGTTGTTGTAAAAGTGGTAAATACTTGACCCATTGTCATTGTATACTGCTTTGGGCTATTATATAACAGCCCTTATTGTTCTATGTTTTCGGCCATCCATTGATTGCCGTATAGTATATAAGTAGTACACTTGTAGTATCTGCGCTTCTTCAGCTCTTATGCTGAACTCACATGTCGCAGGTATAGTAGTTAATACACTAGCTCTTATGCTGAACTCACATGTCGCAGGCTTACTCTGCCAATAGAGTTGCCTTTACAATATTTGTGTTGTGATAGGGGATGTGAATGTGTTGTTTTTCAATAGAGTGGAAGTAGAGGCAGCTTTTTTGGACAGGTTTCCAGGTCCATGAGGCAAATGAGAGCTGGAGGATCGTGGGAATTTGGTGGAGGTGGTATGGATCCAATATAGTCCTCCTGTCTGTAGCAAGTTTCAAAAAGCAAGTTTCGGATTTTCGAGGCGTCGGAATTGTTGTTTCGATTAAGGCACTCATGGATTCTGAAATACCCCCAGCTCGCAACTTTCTGAAGGGTATCGATCCCCGTGGACCGCCAAGTCTCATTGCATCGTCTCCTCAATGCTCCACACAGGAAACCAATTGTTTTCGGTCTTGTAGTCTATGTGCTAATGGTGCAGTGGCGTTGGCGACCAGTGAAATCAGAGAGATCGAGGTCTATAAATTGCCAGAGTACGGTGTCTGCATTGTCAATGCATGATTTACTGATCTGACTCCAAGGTTGCAGACCGCTCGGTTCCGCGGAAACCACCTGTTTTTGTATGTGTGAGCCCAATATCACCGTTTTACATATTCACTGCGCGTGATGCTACCAGCTCCTGCCAGGCGGTTTTCACAGTTAGGGAACATCCTAGGAACCTTGTGGTATCCAACTGCTGTTCCTGAGGATCCTTCTTCGTTCTGCTTCCTGGCCTCAGTCAGGGAGTGTCCTGTAAAGTTGCTTGATGCATCGGACGGCAGAGTCAATTCTAGCGTCTCGTTTTCTGAGGTATTCTCACAAACTTTGGATTGTTGCAGCTTCGTGCTTCTTACACAATTGTCGATCATCGAGAGAGGCAAATTGCCCCCCATAGTATGACATTTAACCAAACGGTTTCGAAGTTGGGTGTTCTCAGGAACTTTATTGGAATTCTCATCACATGTTTGTGTAGGTTGTATTGTGGGTTCCAGGACGCCATTGAAGTATTCGATATCAATTATCCCGGCGAAGGCAAACGCATTTTCACTAGTCCCTCCAAGAAAAGCAAATCGGGAGTGAAAGGTAGAGCATGGTTTCGTAGTCTCCACTGTTACCGGATGATCTTAAAAGAGTCTCTTATGTTCGAGGGATCATTTCTGCTTTGGCCTTTTGTCCTGACTACTCGGGGCTCTATGCTGCTGGGACGTTCTCGTCGTCTTTAGTTTTATACACCGAGTCCACTCAAGCAGAGATAGTCCAGTCTCTTGGGGGTGTAAATGGTCCAATTACTCAGGTTCGTGACCATTGTCGTATATATTTAACAAGTGCATCCCCACACCAAATTGGGATTGTGTTCAGGTCAAATTTAATCCAATGCAACCTTATATGGTATATGCGGCCTCACGCCGAGCAAATGCTATCCTTGGTTGGGATATTCGCGGGGACACAAGCATGCCATTGCAGGAATTTGAACGCCCCGGCTTCACGAACCAGCGACTAAGTTTCGATTTAGACGTCTACGGAACTATGATGGTCACTGGTGATACAGTGCGTTTCTACGCAAATCCATGCCTACCCAATGATGATGCATGTAAAGAATGGTTTTATATCTTTTTTCAATCTAGACACGGAGCCCTCGGCAAAACCTATTGCAAAATATAAAGCTCATGACGGTGAGCTAGGGTGCAGGTATTTGCTCTTAAAGAACTAACATCTGTCAGATACCGTCGCAGCTACAGCTTTACATCCCTTGGAACCGACTCTTATTTCTGTTTCGGGGTCTCGACATTTCGACAACGATTTATTCGAACCAGAGACACCCCCAGATTCCGACTCATCCACCGACGACGCAGTTCGCACTCGACTTCGACGATTATATCCGGTTTCTCGTGACACAAGCATAAAACTATGGGCTTTCCCCTCCCGTGACGTTATTTTACCAATGGGAGAATCATCTGTAGATGGGAAATGGACAGGGTAAAGAACGATATTACAACTCTCTGGAATCTATAGGTTCCACTAGTGTCATTTTAACCCGACCTCGCTGGGTATTTTTGTCCTTCTCCACAGAGATACTCACAATGACCTTATCGAAAACGGCTATTGTAGTATCCTTTCCGCCTTGTGATGGAACCGTAATGGTGTATTCATCAGGATCAAACTTGGTTTCACGTTTAAATGTTACCAAGCCTTCAATGCCCAATCTACGTAGATCATAATAAGAAACAAGAGAGCATTTTAGTTTTCATAAACTCACTTGGAAACGAAGATACCCAGGCCGTTCCTGAATGTGCGAATGACAAATGCTTCCTCCTGCACTTCTTCTTGTTTCCCGTCTTTACGTCCCCTTGCCTTGAGAGCCAATCCGACGTAAAATTCGACGCTAGCTCTTCCTGCCATTTGAGCCATGCGATGTCGATGATTGACCGTGTCCAATACACGCTCGACATATGACTTCACATGGAGGGATGGGTGAAGAGGCGAGTGTGAAATAGCTGCCCCTAGTTGACGATGCGTCAAAATATCTGTTCATGGAAATTAGTCATGTCAAGTAAGTGGTGGCTATACTCGCCTGCGTATCGGCGGATCGGACTGGTAAAATGGGTGTAGATTGGGCTTGCAAGTCCATAATGACTAAATGTATCTCGGCTAACGCTGCCGGAGCAGAAGTACTCCGCCGAAAGCATGCATCGAGTCACCATGATACGAACAAGCGTATTAAATGCAGGTTCACTTGGGTCCTAATATCTCGATGAACTCTCGCAATTCTTCATGTAAATAACATATAGCACTCACAATACATAGATCTAATGATGAAGCTAGAGCACCAGAGCTGGTCACTTCAAGATGTAGACCTTTTCGCTTGCGTAAAATATCTTGAAGTCTTTCAAAGTTTGTTCGTGGTGGTGGAAGATGTCGTCTGTCGAACACATGAAAAACCCCTAATGACGCAAGAAGTTAAATGGTTACCTGAGGACTGCCGTCTGTGGGAATGTTTCCTGAACTTTCTTGGCTACACTGATATTCGCTAATAGCATGAACTCTTCAACAAGGCTGTTTGTTTCTCGCATTTCCTTCTGTTCGACGTCAATTGGGTCGGACGACTCGCTGCTATCGAGATGGATCTTGACTTCTGGGGAGGCAAGGTTGAGAGCTCCTGCCGCCATACGCTTCGATTTCAACTTTTGAGCAAGACGGTTGAGCATTCGAATGCTGGCTGTAAGATCGTCCTGTAGGTGCCTGGAAGTACAGGGTTGCATTAAAGGGTAACATCCACTACACGTGGAGATGTAAATATCATAACTCACAGGTCATCCTTTCGAATTTGGGCCTGTTCATACGTAAAGGCGGCTTTGGAGGCAATCACTGACTTTGTGAATCGTACAGTTACGATATCGGCCTCGGGTGTCAGTTCCTGGATGACATGCGTCAGGTCAACCACCCACTCTGTAAGTTGCAACAGTAATATATGTTACTAGCTCTTACCCAGATAACAGAAAAGGCTAGACGTTCAACATATGGCCTGAGAGAACATAAATTTGTGCCTAAGAGACTTGGGAGCATGTCAATTCGCTTATCGACAAGGTACACGGTGGTGCCCCTAGATGCAGCCTCTGCATCCATAGGGTTGTCAGGGAGTACAAAATGTGATACATCAGCGATGTCTAATTTTGATGTGTCAGAGCCTGTTGGTAGCAAGACGCGAGCATCACGCACGAACTCCGGCCTCAATATTTCCGTTTGGTAGAACACGAGCATGTAAAGCATCATCAATATCCTGACAATCTATGTATTGAAGTCAGAGCCACGAAAACATAAAATATACATATATACCTACTGGGAGGGTCGATGCTACAAATGAGAAGGTTTCGCAGGTCCTCCCTATCGCGCCATTCTGGGTTCGCTGTACTTTTGGGGGGGACAACCCACTTATCCCCTTCAGGGGGAAGGCAATCTAAAATAGCCTTGCCAAACGGCCTATATGGGACTTCGAACTCAAGCAGTAAGCTTTCTTGTTCGGCCTCCTTGCTTTCTACTTGACCTAAAGCCCTAACAAAATGTCCTTCTGGATAACGCGATGTGGCTGACCAGCGATCGATGGTTACAAGGATCTTCTGTGATAGTAGCACAGGAGCTTGACGTGTACGTAGGCGGATCCGTGGTAGTAATCGTGAGACGGGAGTCGCAAAGACGGTTTGGATAGAGAGGGAATGTGGGCTTGAGTTGGAAAGAGATGTTCGATCAATGTGGCAGACATAACTGAACGCAGAATAATCAGACGGGAGGAAGACGAAGAAAAAAAATTGAGACGTACGCCCGCCAATTGCGTTTTATTATCCCGACTACTCTTCCAGTGGGCTGCTTCTCTGATTGAGGTTTGGAGGTCGTATTCCGGGCCAAAAGCCTCTCTTTATGCAAAAGTTTTGCTGTTTTATCTTGTTCCACTGTGTCTTCTTCTGAGTCCTCTGCATCATCGTTTTTAAGCGTCGCTGAATATTACTCGTGAGGAGGAAATATATATTCCGAAACAGGAAAGTCCTACCCTCCTGATCAACCACTTCATCTGCTGGAGATTTCCATTCGGACTCCGGAAAGACTTCGACAACGACAAGGTCTCCGTGCACTGATCTATTCATGTTCTCGCGACCAAGTAAAAGGACGGGCTTAGAGAATGCAGGAGCATTCACCGCTCCCTACAATACGTCAATAATGATCGTATAGAAAATGAAGGAAGGCAAGGAGTACCTCCAAATAATTGTATGCGTTTGCATTGAAAGGGCCTTGGTGTAGGTTTCCAGATCTAATTCCAGCAATTAATGTTGCAGTCGGCAAATACTAAGTACCTAAATGAGAAAAACTCGATCGAGTAAACGTTATAGAGCTTACATCTGGATAAAGAGCGCTCCGCGATGCAGATGCTGTACGGGTGGATTCGATTTCTTCTGGGCCAACAGCTAACAGGTCGAGTAACAGAGCCGTGTCTGGGCCTGTCATTCCCTCAACATACTGCCTTACTGAGAACCATCCTTTAAAATCCCGCAATACGCATATCTCAATGGTATAAGGACACACCAGACACAGACTTAATGTCATCTTTTTCTGCCATCTCTCGGTTGGCAGCATCGTCCGTTAAAAGCACCGCTGTAGAGTGACTGATGCTTTGTCCTCGTATTGATGAGAAGTTCTGGGAAATGTGGGAGTTATACCACGCCGTAGCTTTTCTGATACCTGAAATTATGTTGAGGGAAAGAGCTGTGGAGTAATGAAATTGACAAACCCCTGTCATTGCGATCATTTGGGCTTTCAGCCTCTTTGCTTATAACAGCAGTGTCTCTACACATGCAAGTCTAAAATCTGCAGAAACAACGTGATATATAACTTACGTTCTATACTCGTTGTAAAAAACATAGATCTTTTTGTCTTCGGAGTCGACAAGACCTTTCAAACGGTTGTAAAGAGGCAAGGATCGATGGCGGACCTCTTCAATGACAGTTTGAAGTAATATGATGGGTGGGTTGAAGAGGGTAGACTCGAGAAGGTCCATCTAGAAAGAATCATCAGTGTGAAGGCAAGAACTGATGAACTAATGAACGGAGGAACTTGATGCAGAAAGACATTAGTGTCTGGTACAAGTAGATGCCCCGAGGTAAACATGCTATGACTCAGAGAGCCACGTGAAGGGAGACTCTTGCGGTGGTCGAGCTCGGAGGAACATATGTTACAAGGAAACAGTCCACATGGAACGTCATCCCTGAGGTAGCGTTCTCTTATAACTTGGATAGCAAAAATTCAGATCAAGAGCATAACATAAATAATGGAAGAAACCTTTGAGAACATTGCCTCTGGCTGTTTTTTTGAAGAACTTGCGTTGCGTTTGCACGGCATCCGTATGAGGTCGTTTGCGAATAATGATGTCAGCCATGGAGCGACGCGAGAGATTCAGGTTATTCAAGGCGCTGAGCGCTTATGATATTTGGTGATCGACAGGAGAGGAGAAACCACCATCTGTGATCCACAGTAGTACACCGTCTCTCTTCTCGTTAAATTGTCTTTGTCATTATTTGCAATGCAGCTAGCTTGGGCCCAACTATAAGAGTAGAGGTAAGAGGTTTTTTTTGCTTCGGCCCAACATTAATTTAATCAAGTACCTGTAATGAAAATGCTAAGGTTGATGTCATCGTAACCTAACAAAATTTGCCACATCCCGAACAGTCACATTCCCATGGCTCAAGTTGAACACTTTTTATCAAAAAATTATCATTATTGACATAGCAAGGATTAATATGAATTGTTAGTATCTTATATGATGTGTATAATATACTACTAAAATTTCTTGAAGGATCCAGAGTTTCCATCATGGAACCCTGTAGTATAAAATATCCATGGTGCTTCCTCGTTCCATACAGCTTAAGGACCAGCGAGGCCTTTTCTATAAGGATCCATTATTGGAAAATCAGGGAAACAGATATGTTGCTCCATAAACCAATTCAAATTTGATATTATGTCTTTTCTGATGATTCTATACTTTTATGAGCTACTGTCCAAGTCTTCACACTCCAGTGATGGAAAATGAGTTGAGTTGAGTTGAGAGAGGATGCTAATTATATACTCAATCTCTGAGTCAAGTCAAGCTTACAAGTTGAGGGCAAACCTTACAGAGTCCACAAATCATTCTAAGTTAAGGTATGTTGATGTTAGAGTCCACTCTGATCTCCAACTTTCCTCTGACCATTCCTCAAGCTGCTCTGCAATTTCAATCTCTGACTATACATCTCTGATCTTTTTCAGCCTTCTGTCAGGGGACACCCTATTTACAACTCTGGTCTTCTAGGAGTTCCAAACTCTCTATCTTTCATATCTAGAGCTCTTGGACCTCCAGACACCTTATCATTGACCTCCAGCCCACTGTCAACCTCTGGGAACCATATCTTTGTCCTCCAGCCCTCTGAGACAGACTTGACTCCACATATGATCCACCTCTGAGACCAAAATACCTCTAAAATTAATTGAAAATTCACCAAGCAATTAGATGAAGGGGTGTATGGAACCAACACAATAGGAGTTAGTATCAGGGGATACCCCATTTCACAATCACCTCCTGACATCACATTAGTGACACACCTATTGCAAAGTCCTCCAGGTATGTCTGTACTTCCACATCTTCTATGTGTTACTCCATGGACTTCCAGATGGAAAAGATGCATGTGGCCCTGGCCAAGACTAGCCTTTGAGACCAAGACTACATAGTATTACTTAACTTCTGATGTCTCCAGAATAACATTGTAGAGGATCTGATATAAGGATGCCAGTTGTTCCAGAGGATATTTGCATATCTTTGGCTCTATAACCAGTGTGAATGCTTAGGCCTCTAATATATAGCAGTATTCACTGACAAAGGAATCTTCAGGTTTTCCTCTTAAAATTATCCCTTGTTAGTACTGTATGATAATCTGCAAGTACTACAGGGCTGACCTACTGAATACACTGCTTGACCCCTACCACAAGCTCTTACAATCTCAATCCCTCTCCACCCCTTGTCAATTTGATGATATGTGTGGCATACCTTTGTGTCAGGAACTGCATGTCAGTATGTCCAACTATTTATTTTAGCCCACTCAGCCTAACTACACTGTCGCTCGCTTATCCAACCATATGCCCTCAGCCCATGGACTATATGCACCTTGTGTATCCATCTTAGTATCACATGCTCCTGTCAATTCATTCCACTCATTTACATCACACTCCATATGCTTGCTAGTCCATTCCGTCTTCATTTACATTTAATATCCTTTCATTTACGTTCTACTCCACTTTCATTTATTCACAATTCCACTCAGTCTCTTATATCCGATCTGCTATTACGTAGTTGGAGGGAAGATGATGTTTAATGTTATTCAGGATACACTTGGTATCTATAAGAGTTGAGGCCCTTAGTACAGGTTCGATGAGGCTCATGGCTCAAAGGGATATGGTCAACTGATGTTGAGAGAAGATAGGTCTAAGGTTCTGGGGATTAATGGTGGCATAGTTGCTCATCCCTCCTTAAGGTAGATGTCCCATCATCTAGTGAGCAAATCAGGCTTAGTGCCCAAATGACCTGGTCTGAAACAAATGACGAGATTAAACTGAGAAAGATATTCCAACCACCTAGCTTGATATCTAGTCAACAACTTGGTTGTACAAAAGTACTCCAAGTTTTTATAATGGGTGATGACATTGACAGGGTTGCTGGAACCTTCTAAGTAGTGATGCTACTTTTGAAATACTTCCAAAATTGCAAGCAGTTTTTTATCATGAACGTCGTAATTGAATTCAGGAGAGGTGAAAGTTCAGGAATGAAAAGTGACAGGATGAAGCTCACTATCTGGGGAGTGTTAAGAGAGTATATCTACTAAAGTGTAATCTGATGCATCTGTCTCCACAATCAAGGGCAAATCAGGAGTCCAATGAGTTAAGATGGGGGCAGATGTGAATGCCAGTTTCAGCTTATTAAACGCATCTCTACACTCCTCACTCCAGTTCCAAGCCAGACCTTTACAAGTGAGTCAAGTAAGAGGAGTCGTAATGGAGGAATAGTTGAAAATAAATCTTCGATAAAAGTTCACAAATCCAAGGAATGATTGGACGTCCTTGACTTTATGTGGCTCAGGCCATTGAGTGATGCATTTAACTTTGTCTTCTACCATCGTAAGGCCCTCAGATGATAGGATGTATCCGAGGTATTTGACGGATGTTTGGTGGAAGGAATATTTGTCTTCTCAAGTGTAAAGGTTGTGTTTGCCTAATCGTCGAAGAACTTTGCGAATGTGTTAAATATGTGAGGATTCATTATTGGAATAGATGTCAGGCACCGTACATACTGACAGGCCTCGGGAAAGCCGA
>QLPG01013662.1:0-16347 GCA_003314385.1 Gomphus sp. MG54 | reverse complement strand
TGCAATGCACGAGTACGTTGAAGCCAACGCCACTACTCTTGGCCTGCAGGACTTGGCCAAAGTCTGCCTGACCTTTCGACAACACCCCTTGGCAGTACCGAAGTCCGTCAGTAATCCGACGCTTGACACTTTGCTCCCTCATTAGACAAGTTTGAACTTGCACCTACGACCTTGTTTTCAGACAACCAATCCACCATAGCGCTAGGGAAGGACCATCAGTACTATGCTCGTACGAAGCACATTGATGTACGATTCCACTTCATATGCTGGATCATCGAACAAGGCGCAATTCGCCTCATGTACTGTCCCACTGACGATATGGTAGCCAACACGTTGACTAAAGCTTTGCCGTCTGCGAAAGTAAAGCATTTTGCCGTCGAACTTGGGCTATCAACGGTTTGAGGGGGAGTGTGGAAAAGCAAACTGCCATGCCTGAAATCCCCAATTAGTAAGCAAGGCCATTATTGGCCATTTAAGGTCTTGTGCAGGTGCAAGACATTCTTTTATTCCTTTTTATATAGTTTATTGTCTTCAAAAACTATAAGTAGTTACAGTCTATGTACAGTCTGCCTCAGTGGTTTGACATCGCACAAACACTGAGGTAAGATACTATCCGACTCCCATATTATATTGTTTAGCTTACCTGTATGCTACAGTAATATTGTCGTATAGGTAAATCATAGTGGTTTGACATTGCGCAAACACTGAGTAATATTGTTGTATAGTTATCTTTACAACTCCTTGCCAATTACCCCTCATGCTCTACTTCACTCATCATCCATTAATCCCACACCATTCACTCCATAACCCTCAACCCACCTTACCTCAGGACTTCCTGTCCTTGTATTGTTCTCGGCCATGGCCCCATTGTTTTATAGCCTGGCACTCCCTATTGTCCTATCCCTGGCCGCATTCCTCTTATTCTATCTTTTATTGTTCTATTTCCATTTGCATTCCTTCATTCTAATTTTACTTGATGTGGAAAATACTCCCACATGCTCTGCATACCTTATTGTCCCAAATTCCTTATTTCACATGTTGCCTCTTGAACCTATATAAGTAGGACATGCATGTACATATTTCCTCATTCTGGGTATCGACTAGGCTTAGGCCCTTCTACCTTTTCCTCCTCTGTTAAGTCCTCGAATCGGGCCAGCATCATCAGCATCCTCCCAAGTATCTGTCTGCTGTAAATCAGTAGAATTCATGGTAGGTAGGGTGCAACACATGAGTACATTGAAGCCAATGCCACTACTCCTGACTTGTAGGACTTGGCCATTCTCGTCTGGTACCTCGGCATTACTGAAGCTTGACAGCACCTACATTTTACCTCAGGCTACTATCCAGAAGCCAATGGCCAGACCAAACATGTAAATCAGACCCTGGAACAGTAACTTTGAGACTACTGTAACTATCAACAAGACAACTGGTCAGAACTTTTGCCACTAGCCGAGTTCACATATAACAACACTCCCAACACTACCACAGGCATCTCCCCCTTCTTTGCTAACAAGGGACACCACCCAAACCTCACCATACACCCCAAACGTGATCTTGCCTCCTCTTGAGCACACAAGTTTGCCATAGACCTAAATCAACTCCATGAAGCCTTGAAAGAGCAAATCAGTCACAGTCAATCATGATATCAAGTCTCAGCAGACTTCCAAAGACTTGCCACTCCAGAATTTGCAATTGGATCAACAGTATTTGTCAAAGCTCAGTTCTTCTGCATCACTCAACCCTCCAAGAAGCTGGCAGAGAAATTATCTTGGCCCCTTTGAGGTAATTGCTCAAGTTGGCACTCACTCCTATACTCTCCATCTGCCCAACACCATGTGGGCAGTACACCCAGTCTTCCATGTCTCAATGCTCAAACCTTTGACCCCCAACTCCATACCCAATTGAGTTCAGCCTCTGCCTCCCTCAGTCGAAATCAACAAAGAAATCAAGTACAAAATAGCCAAAATCCTTGACTCAAAGACCGACAAATGCTGAAGACCTTGTAGCCTCCTTTACCTGGTCTGCTGGACTGGTTATAAAGGCACTGAAGTTGAGAAATCTTGGTTACTAGCTACCAAGCTCAGTCATGCTCCCAATATTGTCATGGAATTTCATCTTGCCTACCCTAATAAACTAGGTCCATAGCCTCTTGAACCTGACTAGAACTCCCTGTACTTTCTCGCATTTTCACAGTCATTTTTAATAGTTATTAACGGTCTATCTAGTTACAAGTCTCATTCCCCCTCTTCAGTTCCCCTCACTTCCAAACCCCTCAGTCAGCCCATTTCCCTTTCTGTTCCTTTACCAATTCAGACTGAAGCTCCCAAGATTTTCAGCACATCTCACTTCTACCTTTCTCTTACAATTTTCTATTTCCCTTATCCTTTCTTCTGATTCATTATCCTCGGTCTTGGCCAAATTTATTCAAGAAAAAAGAAAACAAAAGAAATATTCAGTCTATCCCAGAGTCTTATCTATATCTTCTGTTTCCTTATCCTCTTCCACCCCTTTCTCTCCATCTCCCAAACCATCCTGAACTCCGGTTGGCCTGTTTTCTTGGCCAATCCTACCCAAACCCCCTGTCCCGCCCCCTCCACTAGGCAACTGACTCTGCCTCATTACCTACTCCTGGGCATCCACAAACCACCTCAAATACTCATTTGACTCCTGACAGAATCGAGTCTGCTCCTCCAGAGCACAAATAAGTCAGTCCAAGACTGTACTCTCCCTCAAAGGCACCTGTGCTCCCAGTGCCTCATCACTCAGCCAAGTCATATCAATTCTGGCCTTCTTCCTAATTGTCCCCCCTTCCTTCCCTCTAGCAGCCTTGTCCAAATCCTCTGCTACTTCTCTACCCCTTTTCACCCGAGTGGCCTCATGGGGTAGTTGTTTTTTTTGGCCCACCTGAATGCTCAGCAGTTTTTGACTTAGGAATTATCAGTCATAATCATTAAAGAAAAGAAAAACCCACATTTACCTTCAGGGGTCTCCCCCACCTCTTTTCTGGCACCCCCTCGGCACCCTTACTTTCCTCCACTCCAGAACTACTCGCCACCAGTGCCTCCTTTTGTTTCCCTTTATCCCTTGGGAGGCTTGGCTGGTGAACAGTCTTCATAAGGTGCAGATTTTGGAGTGTGTTGGCATGTACCTGCTCGGCAACTGCTGTATTTTTTTGCAGCAGCTTCCTTTGCTTTCCATTCAGCCTCTTCCTTAGCTTTTACCTCAGCCTTGGCCCTCTTCTTGGCAGTCAACTTCACCCCTGCCTCCTCTTGATCTCACTGCCTTTGTGCTTGCTTCTTCTCAATCTCAGCTAATTCATGTGCCTCCTTGTCTGATTTGTATCCCATTTTGATATGGTATTAGGTTAATGCAATTGGGTAGTGGTGGTCTGTGTCAGGAGCCGGATTCTGACGGACTTCGGGACTGCCGAAGGGGGTTGTTGAAAAGGTCGGGCGGACTATGGCCAAGTCCTGCAGGCCAAGAGTAGTGGCGTTGGCTTCAACGTACTCGTGCGTTGCGCCCTACTTGCCGTGCGTGCCACTGTATTTGCAACAGACAGATACTCAGGGGGATGCTGAAGATGCCGGCCTGAGTCGAGGACTTAACAGAGAGGAAGAAGGTAGAAGGGCCTAAGCCTAGTCGATACCCAGAATGAGGAAGTATGTACATCCATGTCCTACTTATATAGGTTAAGAAGCGACATGTGGAATAAGGAATGTGGGACAACAAGGTATGCAGAACAATGTGGTTGTTGTCCATGACGAACAAAATTAGAACAAGGAATGCAAAACGGGGATAGAACAATAAAAGACAGTATAATAGGATCGTGACTCGAGACGGGACAATAAGGAGTGGCCGGATATAAAACAATGGGTCACGTCCGAGGATAATACAAGGACGGGGAGTCCCGAGGTGAAACGGACCGAGGAGTACGGATGGCGAATGTGCCGAGCTGGGACTGGCGTACCAAGTGTTATGCAGGCAACGCGGGCACTTGGTCGTGGATGTAGAGTAATTGCTCGGTCGGCACTGCCGGCGGATGGGGCTCGGTACGTGGACTTGACAGTCTGGGATTTGTGCGCTAGGTCCCAAACTTTTTGTGACATCACACTAGGCATTCTGAACCTTATTTTCAAACTCCACCTACTGGCTTCAAGGGTTCAGCCGCTAAGGGGGAGATACTGTCAAGTACATGTACCTAGCATCAGTTCACTCAGTAGTGCCAACTGAACAATCAGTCTAATTCTACATGCAAGTGACTAAGTCATATACAAGTCACTCAGTACATTGGTCTCAGCTCAGCACATTCCTCATCCACATCTCCCATCCCATCTATCATTTACTCTTCCCTCATTCATATCCATTATCCCCACCCTATCTATTCTTTATTTCTCGGCCCGTTTCACCTCAGGACATTTTATATTGTTTTATCTCAGCCTTATTGTTTCATATTCCATCATTTTTCTATTGTTCTATTTTCATCAACACTCCTATTATTTTATTCTCAACCATATCTCATTGTTCTATTTTCGTTTATATTCTTTGTTCTATTCTTGAGCATTGTGGACAATACTTCCACATGGTCTCCATACCATATTCTTCCCTCCATGTCTTATGCCACCCTGATGCCACATCTCACTTCTTAAACTATATAAGTAGTACATGGATGTAAATATTTCCTCATTCTGAATATCGACTTGGCTTATGCCTTCTTGTCTTCCCTCCTCATGCATAAAGTCCCTTACTTGGGCTGACACTCTTGGCACTCTCCAGGTATCTCCTCTGTCTGAAATCAGTGGCACACACAGAAATTAGGGCACAATGCATGAGTACATTGAAGCCAAGCCACCCCAATTGGTCTGCAGGACTTGGCCAATTCCCACCAGCATGGTGAAGTTGGTACTATTGCAATAGTACTTGGCCCACGCATGGTGGGCATTCTCGGTGCCTGACAGCATTGAATTGAGCTACTAACATGAAAATTCACAATACAGTTCAAGTCATTATAGTAAACCTGAATCATGAACCAGAACATAGAAAGAGAGAATTCACAGACCCTGAAGATGACCCAAAGCTGAGTATGCATCCCCTGAGCTTCCCTCCACATCCCACCATTCCAATGCCCACTTGCATCAGAATGTCCCCCCGAGGACTTCAATGGTGACCAATTAGTAGTCATTCCTTTCAGGCAGCTTCTGGTCAAAGTAATTCTCTAGCTGTGACCATTGGACACTTGTATAAAATGGAATAGCCTTGCAGTACCTGAAAATATACACTGAACTTGTCCATGAATTCATCAGCAAACTGTCATACTCGCTGTCCTGAAAATATCTGACAAGCTTACTGTCACACTTACAATCTTTCAAATAAGAATTCTATCTTTGAACTGATGAAAGGTATTCAATTCTACCTTCCTTCATTTCAAGTAAATTTAAATGTTCATGCAAGAGAGCGGCAGTTGTTGGAGTGCTTTAATAAATATTTCGAATCGAATAGACAATGTATACATATCCAACGCATAATTTAACGCATGTGCAGTACCAAAAAAATAAATAGACAACATGTTAGACTGAGGTGCCCCTTAAAAAAAAAAAACTGTGCTCACAAACCTTGACAAAATAGATGTCGAAACAATGCTTTCCATAGCAGATCGGGGGGCTAGAAACCAGCGTCTTCCTCAACTATCAATTTATCTAGTGTGATATCCAACACGCTGGAATTAGACCTGTTGATGTTTTCTGACAGCTTGGGATTGGGACTAGGTGTTGTTTGAATGACCGGACGTCGCTTGGGCCAAAACATTAAGGCGTTGATAAATTCCTGTGAAAGGAGTTCTAGGGGTAGGGAACGGGGATGAAGATCTGATGCCTACATTGCTAGTAGCAAATACAATAAATGCAACGAGCGGACCTGTGACAGTGTGGATCAATGCAGAAACATAGACCATGAATAGAAACAGGTCTGAAGTACGTACTTGTAGCTTGCAGCAAATCAACCCACACTGGGATCGGGGAGCGCACAGACAAATCGTCTTTAAAGCGACCTGAGCCTGTGATTTTTAAGTCATTTATAGTTGTGGTATATGCTCTGTGAAAAATTCACATCCAATCCAGTGCATGTTAGCATAAGCAATTCCAAGGTGCAGCAGTGACTAGGAAGAGGAGGGTTTGAAACGCACATAGCCACCACAAGACGATATAAGCCAAAGATAATGACCCTAAGGACGAGTGACAGTGATATGCGTCGGCCCTTGTCTGTACAGTGGCGAAGAAGGAGCCAGTGGCGACAGAGAATGTGGATTATGCACCCTTTTGAACCAGTCAACCGAATGTTTTATAAATTAGCTGGGGAAAGCTACCATCAAGGATAAGAGTAAGAATCAAAATCATAAGCATGATTGCATAGGAGGAGTTAAGGTGACTTTCATGGTAACCTGTTTCAGTTCTCTTGGCTTGCATGATCATTATGATAAGACTTACGAAGAGTTGTTTGTTGTTTGCAACATGCAGTAAAATGTCTCTGGCATACCTATGGTGCCAGACTGTGGAAGCGGTGGCAGTCAATGTCCGATATAAGTATGGATGATGGGATACAAGCCACGATAACGTTACCTGTAGGGAAGATAGCGAAAAGGCAAGTAGACATATGTACGGAGAAAATAAAAGCTATGATGATTCACGAGAATACAATGAAGAACACTCCGCTGACTAGAACTTGTTGGTTGAACGCACCGCAACTTGAGTCCATTGGGCTTGCCTCTTTCCGCAAGGTCCGTGAATCCGAGCCCTAAAATCAAGCCAGACCTAGACAGTGAGAAAAGACTTGTGTTAATTATCAAATTTGAAGGTGATAGTACCATGGTGCACGGTTACCTTGATAATCAACGAAAGCATAGCGGCGTCCGTCATGACCTGAACCCCGGTGGCAAGCGCAGCTTGAATCAGACACTCCTTCCCTGAGTGGATAAAGGGAAGTAAAATTCGCCCTTCCTCAAAATCATAGGAAGATGGACCCCTGCGATATAATCTGGCATACTCTTGTAAGGATTTAACGCTTGATATTATGGTAGCATGTAACCAACCCAATTGAGAAAACAATAGCGGAAAACACCCATGTAAAGCAGAAATTGAGGAAAATCAGATCAGGCCGGGGTTTTCGTAAGAGAGTAGAGACCACGAGGAGGATCGGCAATCCAATGTGACCACCAACTATCTGCAATACAAAGTAAACGGATTGTTCTTGTCTGAGCTCTGCAAATCAAAAATATTAATAGATGGAAGAATCAGTTTGATGTTAGCATACGGTTATTCCTAGAATTTACATCATTCACAGTAGTCGTGGCATATGGTGTAAGTTGGAGTTGCAGATCTATCACTGGTGATCCACGAAATTGGCATAAATCTCTGTAGCCTGCATAGTAACACGTCGGATGATTGCACAGAGGATTGAGTAGATGCACACAAGCACAAACCATTAAAAGCAAGTTGGATACTTCCCAGATATCTGCTCTCCACGACTACATCGTCCTGACAGAGATACCACCACACCAGTTCCAGCCTTTCGTTGTTGGAACATTCACATAAAAAAAAAGGAGAATCCATGCAGGATGGGAAGTCAGATATCTGATTTCTCTGATTTACAGGCGGAGACGAGCACTACAGCTTGTGTCAGTGGTAGTAGTAGGTCAATAGTGAGGACTAGCTACGTTTAATGCCTTTGTGCCGTCGGGGAGAGGGGTAGACAACTCATCTTAACATAGGACTGAGTACTCCGCACATGACGTGCATGTATTCACTTACAAACTTGACAGACCGCTGTAGAGACAAAGAGCAAGAATGCAGCGATCCAGATCATGGTCGCCAGCAACTGAGAGACGAAAGGAGGCCTAAGAGCTGAACTTGGAGAAGTACTGTGAGATTCGTAGCCTGTGATAGCCTGTGTACTGAAGTTATCAAAGCTCTCACAACCGTGAGAAGCTCTTTGCCTCGAAAACATTTTTTAAATAGCTTGCCTTAATCATGAACACATCTTACTTCCATGTGCCTATTGTTCCGGCTTATGTTGGTCTCATAGTAACATCATGATCCTAGATCCTTATGGCTTGAGTGCACCCGACTAATCTATATTAACCACTGCATTCATGGGTCATGATGACCTCCGTCTCAGTCTTAGGGTTCTTGCTGCTTGCCCTTATTCAAGTATACCTTCACTAATCCTTAATATTTCCCAGAAGATTTATACATCAGCCGACCGTGGACGTTGCCTCCATGCTTGTGACGGATAGGCAGAAGTTTACTTCCCTACCAATCTCAATATGACGGATAATTCTAGCATCTGGGGACTTGAATTGAAAAGCGAAAAGCAAGAATTTGGGGCATTTAGTTGCGCATAGAAAAGAAGAGAAGGTGTAGAGGGCTTGATCGGTAGAGTGGTATCCTATCTCATAGGGGTGACATGTATCATTTGATTCTCGATGATCAAGGGAATATAATAAGTACTTGTTCTCAGGCAATGCAGTAGCAGGATATAGGTCGGCCAACCTGTATGCCTTCTTCAGTGATTGTCGTCAAAGCGATGTATCATGAGAATCGCCTCCAATATGCGTGTCCACAATCGGATGCAATGGCAGCAACAGTTGTAAAGCAACCCTGAGACGGCGTAGGCCCTATGTCAAGTACTGAAGAGATAAATACGGCCGTCCAGGCCATCCTCATACATGTTGCGTAAGGGATCGGGGAGAAAAAGGGAACAAACTATCTACCGCGCCGTGATGGTGTTGCTGCTCTTAAGGTGTTTTGTGTGATTCTAGCCCTTCTTACAATAGTAACTTCGCCCAGAAAATCATCTTGGTCACTCGTAGAGCCGGGCCGAGGCCTTCATAGGACTCACGGCCTGAGCTCAGACTCCCGGAGGCCTCTCGTAGTCACGAACCCACAGATGGATCATGCCTGGAAATTCTTGAACTCGAGTTTTTTTTTTGGGAAATCAAGTGTCCCAGATGACATGTTTTCTTGTCTAACGATAAACCGGGGTCTCTTTCAATATAGGTATGCTTTCCCACTGTTGATATCAGAAGTGGTGCCTAACCTTCGTTCTCAAAACAACAATAAATTTCACCATCCTACGAAAGGTATTCTCTTCGTTTTATGGTTACTCACCATCATTTCTTGAAGTGCCACATTGCAGCGCTTTCGTCAAGTGTTTCCTTCTATTGCCAGCGCTAATCGCAGGGTTCACCATGTCTCAAAGCTGCCTCGATTCATTGTTCATTTCCGTTATCAATCCTCCTGTTTTGGTGCATGACCGCCGTCCTCCATCTAACATATTCGACGTATGGAGGTCAAGCAGTTCGTTTTCAAACTGAATATTAAAGAACTTTGATGCACATGTGGTGTAGGGGTGGCCAGTATATGTGCGCTTGGGAGGGGGTGAGCACATGTGATGTCGAATTTTTGGTGACGCTGATCAAGGACCAAAAAAAAAAAAAACTTTGTGGATTGAGCGCAGGTAGTCATTTGTTTTCATTTGTTTGAAAACTGATGAATTGACTTCCATTATGATTGCAGTGTCATTTCCTTCTTCTCCTCATTTTCTTTCGACCTTTTCTTTTTTTCATCACTTCCCTTCCTCTCAGATTGGGTTTCTTCATGTGAGAGGCCATGTGATCTTTGAAAAATCCACAATGGTTGCCTGGATTATCTGTTGTATGATTTGATAAATGATGCCTGACGAATGTTGAGAGTATGAAGAAAATCGCTGATATCAAGACGAGTGGCGACGATGCAGATGGGATTTTCCAACAGCTCATCAATTTGTCAGGTGAGAGGGGTGTTGGTGATAAATGTCAAGGTCATGTGCTAATGATAGTCCACCCAGAGGTTGAGACCAGTACATATACCATAAGTTGTCTGAAGAGCATTCCAGTTCTCTTGTGATGTCTTTTGTGAGGGTAAGTAATTGGTAGCCAGAGGGTTTCTATGTGAACTTGCATGCTTTGGAATATCTAGTTCCTACCGCACTGCACTATTATCAAGTCAGTATACAAATTTCCAACTACTGTGGCGAAAACTGGAACGCCAACCTGGTCGTCATCACTTTGTGACCACATAATTTTGAATCGGAACATTGATAGAGTTTATTTTTTGTTGAGTACATGTTCCTGAGCCTTGGTTCACTCAGTCATACCGGCCAAACATCTTATCGTCTAATCCCACCTACACAGCAGCAAAATTGCCTCAATCTTGTCAGTACATATATACTCATACAAGAACTACAAGGCTACTATAAGTCCTAATATATATATAAGTCTGATATATAGTCTGATAAGTGTATAGATAAGTTGAGTGAAATTTCAGATTACTGTATAAGCTACAAGACTAATGTATCTTTTACATGATTGACATACCTGGTACAAATCTCCAATGGTTGCAGTAATGACATTAATCTGATCATAAACTACCAGCAAGGAAAGACTTCTAAGTCTTGCATATAAGTAACTTATTGCTAGATCTAATATATATTCTGGTCAATTTGAAAAATAAGTTATATATTTTCAAGTCTAGCCTATATTATCTTTCTGAATTCTTATAAGGACAGGAACTTGATTATGATAATATTGAAGAGTATTAGTCATCAGGTAAGATCTTACATTATAGTAATTGTGTGAGTATTATTGATATTTAATCATTAATGATTGATATATTATTAGAACCCAATTGTATGTATATTATATGTATATTATGTATTAAATTCTAATATTATTTTTTGTGTTGGTGTCCAGTACACGACACCAAGCCTTGATTCACTCAGTAATACCAGCTAAACGATCTCTAATATTTAATCCCACATACAAGTGACAAGTCATTTTCCTCACTAATATAGTGGTCTCTTAAAAGAATGATTAAGGAAATAATAGAAGTAAAAGGAATAAGAGAAATAAGGGAATAAGGGGAGGAAAAGGAAAAGAAAGGAATAAACCGGTGGTCTCCTGACACCATCCTGATTACCCAACCCACTCCATTCGACTCACTCTTAATCATAAGATAAGAGTGCATGACCATATTCTGATTAGTCCTCCTCCTCCCAGACACCTATCCTTGGATTAGATACTAGAAAAACTGCAGAAGATATGTTGCCTGTGGACTGGAAATACTCCAAGATGACTCAGTCCCCTGACTCATCCTAAGGCCCCTCAGGAGTAGTGGACAAGGTTGTTGGATGTTTATTGGTGGACTTCCTTATTTTTCCTTTTATATGTTTTCCCTTTTTCTTGGTATGACTTGGATCCCTTCCTATTCTGTTAGTCTGTTCCCATTGTTACTCATCATCCTTACCTATTTGGTTAGTGTTTCCCTATCATAGCCCCCAACCCCTACTCATGCAGCATCGATGCTGTATCATTTCTCCAGAGTTTCTCAATAGTTTCCTCTTTAGTGTAATTTGTTTTTGTATGTTGTCATTCAACTGGCATAGCCAACCTATCACATCGTTTTGCATTGTTGCTTGGTTTTTGTATATAAAGGCCTCAGGCTCACCTCTGTAATAACAAGTCCTCAAGTTAAAGCCCCAAGTCAAGTCTCTAAGTCCAAGTCAAGACTAAGTCTAGAAACATCTATACTCTAGTATACAAGTCCAAATCCAATTATTAGTCATATTTGATGTCACAGTCACAGTCACAGTCACAGTCATGTCCTGTCACCAACATCTGTTAGTCTCATCACAGGTTGTTATGGCCCATGCCACTAATGAACCCACATTAATCCCCACAACCACCCGCACCATTTCCAGGAACTTTGTTAAATCCGCATGTCGGTGCTTAGCTAGAGACTTCTGGAAGGGTTTTTGGAGGGTTCTGAAAGGTTTCCGAAGGGGGAATTTGTATTCTGAGGGTGGGGGTGAAGGATTGGAATCGGGATTGGAATCGGAGTGGATGGAAGTCAGGAACTCCAGGGGTCTTGGGACTGTTCATGGTATAGGGTGGTACAGGTGGTTCGAGGTCACAGGGACTTGGCTTCAACTTATGTGTTGCACCCTCCTCGATCATCTGTCCCTAATTTCAGAAAGTTGGAAAGTTTACCGGAACTTAATCAGAAACTACGATGCAGTATTAAGTCGATATTCGTACTGGCGAATAGTCCAGTCGACTGGTGGCTTATATACATGCATCTAGTTCTTGTACTATCTTTTACCGAGTAAAGACAAGGGGGGGAAGAGAGTACAAGGGGCAATATAAAACGAAAAACAAGGAGTGAGGTACGCGATGATCCTGCATGTCGTCTATCAAAGGAGCAGAACCTTGACTTTGGAGTCTTCGGAGGTTTGGAAGTGCGGAACCTCAGAATGATGTATCGGACATCCAAAAATCGGTTATTCAGTCTTTGAGCGATCAGAAAAGTCCCGGAAATGGTGCGGGTGGTTGTGGGGTTTAATGTGGGTTTATTTGGCGGCATGGGCCATAACAACCTTTCTGACCATTCAAAGCCTGAACAATCGCTTTCCAAATTCCATTGTATCAACCTGAGGTTCTGCAATCCCAAACCTCCGAAGATTCCGAGGCCAAGGTTCCACTCCTTTGATAAATGATGTGCAGGATCATCGTGTACCTCACTCCCTTGTTCTTTGTTCTGTATTAGCCCCTTGTACTCTTTCCTCCCCTTGTCTTTATTTGGAAAAAGTTAGTACAAGGACTTGATACATGTATATAAGACACCAGTTGACTGAACTATTTGCCAGTACTAATATCAACTTAATTCTGTGTCATAGTTTCTGATTCAGTTCCAGTAAACTTTCCAATGTTCCAAAATTAGGGACAGACAATCGAGGAGGGCGTAACACATAAGTTGAAGCCAAGTCCCTGCGACCTCTAATCACTTGAACTACCTGATACCGAGAATAGTCCTAGGCCCCCAGTGCTTCCAGTCTTTCTGCCCCCCTCTGTTTCTGTCTGTAAATCTGTGACCTCTAGTCCCTCCACCTCTAGAGTATGAACCCCCTCTCAGAAACCATTTGGAACCTCCAGAAACCCTCCCAGAAGTATCTAGCTAAGTGCCCAACATGTGGATTTAACACAGGTCATGCATACAGTCACAGTCATGCTACATACCAATCTATATATTCCATTGACATGCCAAATAATGGCCTCATGGGTCACAGACTGGAATCCAGCTATGCTGAACAACTGTGCTATATCCCACCATACTGCATGCAGGCTTTTAGGTATTAATTACCTAAAGCAAATCTACAGTGCATGTGCACGACACATATGATGGATTTAAGTAACATGGTTTCTGCTTGAAGATGTTTTTTAGTTGTGGTGTGGCATTGATTCAAATGTATTTGTATTATTTTTTGTGTATGTGTGTTTGATTTACTGCACCAAGCACATCCACCTCATGTGTTGTATAGTGGAGTGATGCAGAGTTTTGTGTCATTGATGTTTTAGCTTATTTTACAAAAAATTGTAGTATACAAAAGAGTCCAATTGCAACCCACAAAATGTAACAAGTTTTTGCCCTCTTCCACTTCATGTGCACCTCAAAAAGAACTCTTGTTTATTTTATTAACACCACTCAGGCCATAACTCCACCAACATACCCACTGCATACACACTCATAAGCTGTGGCTATGTCTCCTTAGACATCTGGCTATAGTTGCTTTGTACACGAGGCATGCTGAGTGAGAAGTATTATGTCACAGCTTGAGGGAAGTGAAGAGCACAGCCAATTATATGTGCATATGCATAGATTCATAGTTTGTTTGAAGGTAGTGATACATTACAATGTGTAACCATTGTCCTTCCACCGACACCTATCAGTCTGGCACCTATTCTTTTCTGGAGAATTTTGTCACCCATTGGTTACTGTATATCACCTGACAACTGGTATAGCCTTTGGTATTGACAAAATTCTCCAGGAAAGAATAGGTGCCAGACTGATAGGTGTTGGTGACCACAAAGGTAATCTCCCTTGCTTGCTGGAAGGAAGATGGCTCAAAAAATGTTGCATACGATTGTACTCCAAACAATAAAGGGCAGTAATTTTGGTGTCTTGTACTAAATTGACAATGATAAATAAAATTTAAAGGAGAGCCAGGTCAAAGTGGTGGTTCAGATGATATTCCAGGACTTCTTGTAAGTAAATTTTGACTTTGAAAAATAAAATATAAACAAACCAAAATGCAGCCTAAATCCAGTATATAGCCCTGATATTCCAGACTGGTAAACCATATCAACAACCGCTGCTTATAATATAAGCAAGGGATGATGATTAAGAGTAAGCCAAGATGTTTACCCTGGAAAGTACTTTGCAGTTTCATAATTTGAATTCCCTTCACCGCTGTGATGTTACACTCAAGCTGTTGTTGGACCTAAAGAATATCAAGTTAGGTTCTCAACAGCAACAACTGAAAGGCACACCTTAACCAGTTCAAATGGTGTTCTTGTCAAGCGTCGGATACTGACAGACTTTGGTACTGCCGAGGGGTGTTGTCGAAAGGTTGGGCGGACTATGGCCAAGTCCTGCAGGCCAAGAGTAGTGGCATTGGCTTCAACGTACTCGTGCATTGCGCCCTACTTGCTGTGCATGCCACTGTATTTGCAACAGACAGATACTCAGGGGGATGCTGAGGATGCCGGCCCGAGTCAAGGACTTAACAGAAGAGAAGAAGGTAGAAGGGCCTAAGCCTAGCCGATACCCAGAATGAGGAAATATGTACATGCATGTCCTACTTATATAGGTTAAGAAGCGACATGTGGAATAAGGAATGTGGAACAATAAGGTATGCAGAGCATGTGGTTATTGTCCACAACGAATAAAATTGGAATAAGAAATGAAACATGGGGATAAAACAATAAAAGATAGGATAATAGAAATGTGTCCAAGGGTAGGACAATAGGAGGTGCCAGACTATAAGACAAGGCTTGTAACCGAGGATAGTACAAGGGCAGGAAGTCCCGAGGTGAGAAGGGTCAAGGGGTGGGGACAGGGAGTGTAGATGGTGGACGTGCCGAGCCGAAACTGGCGTACCAAATGTTATGCATGCTACGTGGGTATTTGGTCGTGGATATGGGGTGATTGCTCGGTTGGCATTGCTGAATAGACGTGTCTCGGTATGGTACTTGACAGTTCTTTTGATTATAACAACAAATAACACACAGAGAAAGACCTACTTACATGCACTGCCAAAACCTATCACTGCACTAGCAAGCACACCACCCAGTGCTCCTGTCAAGTCCATGATACCAAGCTCTGGTTCACTCAGCAGTACCCCTTACCGTTTAATCCCACATACCAGTGACAAGTCATTCCTCACTAGGGAACAGCACGGGTCACCCACAGGTCAAATGTGGGTGACCCACACCCAACCCATGGGAAACCCGAACCCATCAACCCATGGGAAACCCAAACCCATCAACCCATGGGAAACCCAAACCCATCAACCCATGGGAAACCCAAACCCATCAACCCATGGGTTTTTTCCCATGGGTTGACGGGTGTCACGTGTGCGTACAGCGCTTTTGTTGTGTTTGGGTCGTCGTGTTTGTGTCGGCGCATGTGCGTATGCATAAGTTGCATTTGTATCGGAGTTGATGCCCTGGGTTGGGCCCGGGTCACGGGTTCTCGTGGCTTGACCCACACCCACACCCAAGGACACCCAACCCGGTGACCCGTGCAGGTTAGCCTCACCCATGCATTTCCCTATTCCTCACTAGTACATGGTCTCAGCTCAGTAATTTGGCACATTATATGGTTCACTCCCCTCATCCCACCCCCTCTATTCTTTATTATTCTTTCATTCCACATCCTTTTCCTTTTCCGTCTCCCTTCAGGACAATTGATATTCACCTATTATTCGGCCACAGCCCTATTGTTTTATGTTCAGCCACTTTTTTATTGTTCTATTTTCATCCACACTTCGAGTATTTTATTCTTGGTCATATCTTATTATTCTATTCTCACTTACATTCCTTATTCTATTCTTGATCGTTGTGGAAAATACTTCCACATGCTTTGCATACCTTATTGTTCTCCATGTTGTGACCAAAGGTGGAAGGAATAGAGAGAAGGGAGTGAGGGATGAGAAAAGAACCAAAACACACCTGAACATATATCTTGTATAACATGGAAAGAATAGTGTAAATTAGTGTAGAGAAGATGTATTAGTGAGCATGCAGTGGAAAGTAGTACAGAACACGGACTTACTAGTAGTTACCATGCGAGAGACTCAAACCGGCGGCGACTTAGATGCTAAGCGCCTGGATGACCAGGAGACATAGGGGCCAGAGGAGCCGAAATATATGGAATACAGAAGGAGACAGAGGGAAAACAGACAGGAGGAGATAGAAGGAAC
>QLPG01013658.1:0-13236 GCA_003314385.1 Gomphus sp. MG54 | reverse complement strand
TCTTCATTTTTCCCTCACATGCCGTCTTGAATAAGTACACATAATCAGTTGAGTGTAAAGGGTATGTATCGTATGTGCCACTATGTTATTTTTATGCTTCATTCTACTTCTGATCTCCGTCATTGAAAACATCAATAATCTACAGGAATCGTTCTCTAATATATTTCTATTACTGTTCCCATGGTGGCTCATCAAATCACTGCTGGGACATCATGGCTTATGGTGATATCCAACTGATGATGCTGGGGACTATTTACAGCCAACTTCGTATAATTATATCCTCGTAAAGTATTTCTATTATAAGTGTTCAGAAATGAAGCTTACTCAGATGGCTGTTCTCAACGCTCGAGATGAAGGCTCGTTACCCTCCGAACTGCGCTCTGGAACAATAATCTGCGTGTGCTTCATCTAAAAGGTCAACAGCTATGACAACCGTTCAACCTTGGGTGTAGCAGCCTTTTCTAACTCGACTCCCCTTCTGCCATGCCCACGGGCGATCTGTGATCCACTGTAACCTCTTTTTTTTTTTCATTTGCCACACTTTATTTCATCATCACAAAAAAAACATCCTGCGGACTTCACATTTCGAGATTTCCCGGTAGAAATCCATGAAAATACTAAACGAAATGCCGGATGTGGACAATGACAGTAATTACAACGTGGGTGGCAGAGATGACCGAAGTGGGTGGACTAATGAAGGGGAGAGATCCCTGGCCAATGATGCGTACGTCCCGTCTGATATTCGTTGAGCTTTGTTTGAGGGATTTCAGCCCCCCTTCATCGGGAGAAGATCCAGAGTGCGCTCAACCAAGAGTATATATGTGAGTTTGTACAAGACTGTGAGAAATTGTTTCTGACCTGATTTCTTTCGTGTGGACAGGGCCCGAGAAAACTCTCCATATCAACCTCAGAGAGACGGCGGAACTGGTCAACTTACAATTATCATCTCAATTGATGCCCCTCCGTTCCTGACAACATCAACAAGCACGTCTTTAGATGTATTATCCGCCACTCCATCAGCGATGCCAGCTTCCATGGGGCCACCGCTTGCTTTGATGACATCAGTGATTCCAGGTGCTCAACCCTCAGCCGCGTCCCCGACAGTCGATCCTTCTTCGTCAGCTGCGTCTGCCTCTGTATTGTCGTCCATGTAAGAAGCCTCATCTTCTATTCCACTTTCGCTCTTTCATTTATGTAACCTTTCAGACTCTCAAGTATCACACCTGTCCAAATGGCAGATAATTCGGCGGCCTTTGACAGCGCCGCCGTGGCATCTGAGATTACGGGAGTTCCAGGAACTACGATTGTTACAACGGATTCTCAAGGGTATGTCATTCATCCGGTTTGATTTTGGGGAGCTTGTTTCTCTGGTTGTCACTGATGACAATCGAGGCGTTGTTTTTTTCTCGCTGCTGTTCTTCTTTCACAACTGGTAACGGTATAACACGTCCTTCTAGACATTTGACAACGGTTACCGAGAATCCACCTCAGTCAATAACACTCACCCTGTCAAAAGAAACTTCAATAAATGGCCATTTTACCCTTGTCCCTTACACCACTCTGACCGTACCGAACCCTAGTGCCTCACCCCCGCCGTTTGTTTAGTTTCATGGGCTGCCTGGGGAGTTTACTGACAACCTCATTTCAGCTCAAACAAGTCTTTCCATATTTCAATCCCTGCGCCAGTCATGGGTTTACTAATTGGAATCTTTTCTGTGCTCTTCGTTATCCTACGTTTCTTCTTAATCATACGCCGGAGGCAGCGGAAGGAGAGACAGTGGCGCACCAGTGACGGTGAAGGATTTTTCCGGAGATAAACACTATTTCTTTTGAACGAGAGTACATCATGCTATTCGAGGGACGCTGGCAGGGAGAAATTGGACATATCCCCTCGATCATGGCGATCGAGTACATAACGCGATGATTGTTGAGTAAGCTTTTTTTTGGTCACAGATATATGGAAAGGACCAGTTTGATTTGGATTTGAGGCTTCGGAATTGAAGACGCTTGTCTCTGGCAACAAATCCAGTCATATAAAAACTGGAAAACAAAACACGGAAAAACACGAAAATTGTGCCATTTACTTTGTCTCTTTGAACCAAATCAAGATCGCTTATGTTGATATAGTTGAGCCATGTGCTAGGAGAAGAGCTATAATGTGTCCCCATAAAACAACACTCGTCTTGTGTTGGCTCTGGGCCTCCCTGGCCTTGCACCACAGGATCGCTTGACATTGCCTCAGTTTCCCAAATGGCTAGTTAATGTCCCTCACCATCCGACTCCTCCGCAACCACCGGAATCACCGGCACGCCGACTCCCCGCGCCGAGTCTCATGCAAGAGAACTATCTCCCGACCCATGAACCTCACCCCTTCCACTAATTCGAAGAGTAACCGGTTCGACCTCACCCGCTCTTGGAGTATGTCTTCCCAGATCGCGGCAAGTCGCCGTGACCCCGACCCCCCAGACAATGGGACTTCCACTGTCATTTCATGCCCGCTCGGTTGTATGGCCACCGGCCGTTCGCTCGGTCGCATCGTAACGGCCCTCCTCGGCCTCTTCATTGGCCGCTCCTCTTCCGTCTCCTCCCCTCCACTCTGCTCCTCCTCACTTTTACTCTCTGACTCCACCTCTTCCCGACTCCTTGCCTTGCGTTGCCGAGGCGCCGCCAGACTACATTTTACCCGGCGCGTGTTGCAGCATCCGCACGCCGCTCCCACATTTCTCACGGAGCAGGCCTCCCCGCGTTCTTTGCAATGGTCACAAGGAGGGCGAAGAGAAGGCGACCACTCCCGGGTCAGCTTCTTTTTGGGCTGATAAAAATAAGTAAACAAGGACCAAAAAAATAAAACAACCCACTTACCTGGGCCCCCCTTGGCCTACCTCTCCTACTCAGCCCTGTATCCACATCCATACCCCTCTTACACGTCATCATCTTCAGCACACCCGGGTCTTCGGGATCTTTGACAGGTTTGACACCCTCATTCTTGAGTGTCTTGCTCCGCCCTGCAACGTCCTGGCTGGCCTTTGCGTTGCTTTTCTCCTCAGGAGCCCGAGTAACTGCCCGCTGGGCCAAATAGACCCACTTCTCCTCAGCTGCCTGGGCAGTTTCCCTAGCTAGACGAGCAGCCTTGGCTGCTGTCTCGAATGCCTCCTTAGCAGCCTTTTCCACCTGCTCTGCCTCCATTTTTGCCTTTTCGGCAGCTTCCTGGTCTGCCTTCAGTTGAGCCGCAGTAGCCCCATCTGCTACCTCTCGCTCCCGTTGACGCTGTCGTTCAAGCCGTTTCTTCTCGAACTGTTCCATTTCGTCATCGGTTATAGCACCCATTCCTCGCCCTGATCCTTTGATAGGAGCAAGGATATAGTTGATGGAAAGCCTGGGAATTTCCCCAAACAAATCTGTGACATCACGCTGACACCCAGAACTCTATTTTCAACTCCGCCTACCGGCTTCATGGGTTCAGCCGATAGAGACCATTGTTACAACGGATTCTCAAGGGTATGTCATTCATCCAGTTTGATTTTTGGGAGCTTGTTTCTCTGGGTGTCACTGATGACAATCAAGGTGTTGTTTTTTTTCTTGTTGCTGTTCTTCTTTCACAACTGGTAACGGTATAACATGTCCTTCTAGACATTCGACAACAATTACCGAGGATCCACCTCAGTCAATATCAGTCACCCTGTCAAAAGAAACTTCAATAAATGGCCAAATTACCCTTGTCCCTTTCACCACTATGGCTGTACCGAACCCTAGTGCCTCACACGTATCCCACAGTCTGTTCGTTTGATTTTATGGGCTGCCTGGGGAGCATACTGACAACATCATTTCAGCTCAAACAATACTTTACATTTTTCAATCCTTGCGCCAGTCGTGGGTTTACTAATTGGAATCTTTTCTGTGCTCTTCGTTATCCTACGTTTCTTCTTAATCATACGCCGGAGGCAGCGGAAGGAGAGACAATGGCGCACCAGTGACGGTGAAGGATTTTTCCGCGGATAAACACTACTTCTTTTGAACGAGAGTACATCATGCTATTCGAGGGAAGTTGGGAGGGATAAATTGGGCAGATCCCCTCGATCATGGCGAGCGAGTACATAACGCGATGATTGTTGAGTAAGTTTTTTTTTTTTTGTCACAAATATATGGAAAGGACCAGTTTGATTTGGAGTTGAGGCTTCGGAATTGAAGACGCTTGTCTCTGGCAACAAATCCAGTCATATAAAAACTGGAAAACAAAACACGGAAAAACACGAAAATTGTGCCATTTACTTTGTCTCTTTGAACCAAATCAAGATCGCTTATGTTGATATAGTTGAGCCATGTGCTAGGAGAAGAGCTATAATGTGTCCCCATAAAACAACACTCGTCTTGTGTTGGCTCTGGGCCTCCCTGGCCGTGCACCACAGGATCGCTTGACATTGCTTCAGTTTCCCAATGGCTAGTTAATGTCACAGACAATGCACCTAGGGTGGAGTGCCATCGTCGAGTGACTAGTAAAGGCTTTCAATACAGTACAAGGTACGTATCATATACGATAAACTTTGTCCTCGTTGTCCTCATGAAGCCGCTGCAAGTTCTGTTTACTTACTAATCAGTAGCTACTGTGTCCTCTCCGCGAACGGTAAAACTCGACAATCAGAGCTCTGTTTATGCCCCAAAGGTGACGCAAGCTATTGAGATACAGCACAGACCCATGCTGGGTGTCCCCAGAATGCTTCTCCCATTGACGAATTCATAGGTGCGTGCGGCGCGAGCATCGAACAGATACACTTTACGGGCACATTAAACGTTTCAATACTATTTCGCCATACGCCGAAGCTGCGCAGGCTGAGGTGGGGTCCCGCCATTAAGAAACACCTGCAATATCATGATCCAATTGTGCGGTGCTTTGAGGATTTTGGGCCACATCCTACGTTGCAGATGTTGAAGCTGACGGAGCTGCCCGGACATCGTAAGTTTGCATGTTGGCTTTGGGTTATTTATGTATTGGATATGGAACCTTTTGAAAAATAAAAAGGATGTGATTCCGACAGGAGCAAGGCTTTTAAATTAATATTTGACCACCTGCACCTTGAGAATTTCCCGTCTTTGAGGATACTGCAGTTTGCAGGCTATTCTTGGCCTGATGACGAGTGCGTATAGGCAGTTGTGCCTCGCGTATAAGAATATTATACACGAGGATTTTTTTTCAGTTGAAATCCTGACTGATTACCCCGCTCTTTCATTTTTTAATGATTTGTTAGACGTTCGATTCAGAAAGTCGTCCTGCCCAGTATTGCTACGAGTGTGAAACGGGACCGTGGAATTGAGATCATGGATTGTTCGGGGAAGGCGTGCAGGCCGAGAGTGGGGAAAGAGTGGAAGCCGAAAGTGCAGAAGTCCAAGGCTGGTCCCTCGCATTTCCCGGGGGGGGATTGATTTTTTGCTGGATCGGGAAGGATATTTCAAGGTTAGGGAATCGCATGTCGGGTTTGAAAGGAGGTGAATTTGGACAAGGCGTGAGATATGGGTATGGAGTAGATAGGTGTGCGGCGGTGACTTTACATGCAGTATATGGTTCTGGTCATCGAGTATTGAGGGAGAGAGGTGGATTTTAATATTTAGGTCGAGTTGAGCTTGTTCGTTGTTGCAGAGATCGCTTTTTTGTTCCTGGCGGTCGGTATGCGTTTGGATTCCGTATTTGTGTGGATCGCTTTTTTTTTTGTATATCCCCATCCAAAACGATGCGGAACCCAGAAGAAGGCCCAATGACGAGATGAAGTCGGAGTGCGAGGCAGCCCCAGAGAGCAATCAGAAAAGCCTCTTACTATGGGGAAGGTGGCAACTCCGATGGCTTCATCACCGTCCGGAGTAGCTGGGTGTGTGGCGATGAATTTTACAGTGTAATGTCACCGCCACACACCCATCTACTCCACACCCAATGCTCATGCGTTCCCCAAATCCAACTCGCCTCGAACCCAACTGGCCATTCCCTACCTAACCTTCAAATATCCTTCCCGACCTGGCAAAAAATCGATTTCCGCCCCGGACATCCGAGGGACCAGCCTTGGCCTTCTGCACTGTCGGCTTCCACACTTTCGCCACTCTCGGCCTCCACGGCTGCCCCGAAGAATCCTCGATATCAATTCTTCCACGGTCCTGTTTGACCCTCCTAGCAATACCGGGAAGGACGTCTCTCTGAATCGAAAGGCTAACAATTTTTTTGAAAATTTGAAGAGGGAAATTATCAGTCAGGATTTTTAACTGAAAAAAAAACCCCCCTCCTGTATGATATAGGATGCAGGAGGCACAATGCCTATACGCACCCGTCATCAGGGCAAGAATAGTCCGCAAACTGCTGTAACCGCGAAGACGGGAAATTCTGAAGGTGGAGGTGGTCAAATATTAGTTTAAAAACCTTGCTCCTCTCGCAATCACATCCTTTTTGCTAGTAGTAGGTAGGGAATATATGATTCGTTCGTTCGTTCGTTTAACTGGAGGGATTGTGAATTGTTCTTTTGTTCGTTCGTTAATTTGAGGATTGTGAATTGTGAAAGGGAATTTTGAAACTTACTGTTACTGTATAGAATGGGGAGAATGGCGAGATTGGGTTCGAGGCGAGGTGAATTTTGATTGAGTCGTGAGACTTTCCGTGTATTGGACTGTTTCGTGATGATTTGGTGGGCTGGGGAGTTTGGTGGTGGAGTGGAGTAGGGAGTAGGGAGTAGGGAGTAGTTTGGTGTGTGGTATTGTGAGGATTCGCATTTTTTTTGTATATGGATTTACTTTTTTTTGGATCGTATAGGGAGGTAGTAAATAGGATTCGTTTCATTCGTTCATTAATCGTCAAGTTGAGGATGTGGATAGCCATAACGATGGTGATAGCGAGCGGGGCATTGCGCGATTGGTGTTATCGAGGGAAAGATAGAGAGATGGCTTCAAGACGAAGGGTTCATTCGATATAAATACTTTTTTGACGAGACGAGTGGCACTGTTGAGATGTGTATATGGGGATGCGGTGTGGGTGTGGACTGCTCATGGGGTTGCGCAGCTATTGTTCGTGTCGTCTATTGTGCTTATTCTAATTGTCTTTGCGTCCCACTCGTACAGTAAAAATACCCGATAGATTTCACTGGTATATATATATTGAACGTGGCTCACCGTCAAGAAATATCGCATTTTTGTCTAGTTTTTTTTTTTTTTTTTATCTTTATTTTTTATGAAAATGTGTATATCATGCATGACCTGGATTAATTCTTTTTCAAACTACTCTGAAGAACCAGAAGCAGAACTTCACACATGCTGCGCGTTTCAGGAACAATTTCAACTTTTTGCACGCTCGGGGAATCCTATTGGACATTGGAACGAGCCACCTTACCTTGCATCGTGTGGATCAGGGCAGGGTGAGATCGCCACTGGTGGCGCCGCCGTCACAAAAAAAAAAAAAAAATAGGAGAGAGTCTCACTCGAGAACATGGTTGAAAATTTCCCGAAAAGTCAGTGCATCAAGCAACTTGATTGAATAAAACTTAGTTGCTCCTTGTGATTGACAACAATTTTGTTCCCCCCCCTCCCCCCTTTCTCTCTTTTTTTTTCTTCTGCCTTCTTTTGTTTTGGAATGAATGAATAAATATATATTATCTACCCCAGGAAAATAATACGTCCTTTGGTCGTAATGTGAAGTGAGTCAGATTTCAGATTTCATTGTCTCCAAATAAAGCTCTTTAGTGCTGTGCAATTCTTGTGCCCTTCACTATTCACTATTCACTATGGAGGAAGAGGTCAACGACTAAATGAGGATTAAAAAAAGCCCCATCTTTTCGGTGGTTCGGTGGGTAGCCTCCCTCTATAGTTACGAGTTACGAGTTACGGTAATGATAGAGGATTAAACGGACAAGTGTGATTCACCATTCTATGGACAACCTTTAGAGACCGGACTATGACTTGAACGAGTCCAATAGGCCATTCCCAAACAATACAAAACAAACCAACCAAACCGAGTATTCGGAGTAGAGTGTGCGGTGAGGTACCTCACCTTGGAGATTGGAGAATTTGCAAGGTTGCATATCTTTTGTTCATTCCGTCCCTAACCCTTGATGTGAATAGTTTATCCGTGGCCCTCGTGTCCTTATCCTTTGGCACAATCTCTTTCTACCTTGGCCTCCTTCTGCAACGGCATTCATAACAACTTGCCAACCATGTTCAATAAAATTGGCATGGATTATTGGCTTGAACTACTGTCTTTCCCGTATATCTGATACTGACACTTGATATTTCCAAGCATGAAAGAAAACATGACAGCGAACACGACAGCGAGTCCTGAAACCACATCAAAAAATAAATCTGCCTCGTGAAACCTGCACCTCATACATGAGGGCACTACACAAGAAATTTTTGTACACTCGTAGACGACAGCGAGAATTGAAACTAAAGACAAACTAAAAAAGAAAAAAAAAAACTCTACCCGGTGAGACTGGCCTACGTAGATGGAACCGGAGCATCTAGTAGTGACTCGCCCTGAGTAACAGCCGGACGTCGCACGGCCCCGCGAATCCTTGCAAGCAATCGTTCTCCTCGCGCCCTCAACTCGCCAAACGAACGAAACCCAGATATAGAAAAATACCCCGCACCGTGCCGCACCCCCAAAAATATAAGGCCCGGGACACCCACAAGGACGGCAACTACAAGCCAATCGCCACACAGCCCATACACCGTCCTGCGCTCCTCAGCGGGATATGGAATGCCGATGGTCCTCACCCATGATCCGGCGCCGATCTGCACTGTTCCAGCAACGCCGCTCAGCCCGCCAGCGCCACCGTCGCACCAGAGCACCTCGGCGCCAAGCTCGTCCCCGCGGGCCCGTGCAAGCTCGTACATGGCCCGGCCGACGGCGATATGCCATGTGCGTGCTGGGGCAAGGATGAGTGAAGGGCGGGAAGAGAGTTGTGGGAGGGGGGAGGAGAAGTCTAGGCAGATGCTGGTGGTAACGGGGATAGGGCGGGTTGTGTTTCCCCAAGTGGATTTAGGGACGTGGGGTGGTTTGTGGAGTTCGATGGTGTGGATCGGAGGGGCTTCGTTTGGGGATATTTGGGAGAAGGATTCTGCGACTGGGGAGGAGGGCATTAATGTGATTTTGAGTGGAGAGAGGGGATTGGACATACTGGGCACTAGCTTACGCTTGTAATAAGTCATTTCAACACCATCGCCACCAACTAATGCCATGCCGTTACGGTGTTTGCCGTCTCTCTCAGAGCCTGCACCGGTTACTCTCTCTTGAAACGAGACGCCAATCCATACTTTTTTTTCCGATGCGATTTTTTTTACCTGGTCCAACGCATCCTCCTTTTGAGCCCGACTCTCAAAAGTGACCGCACTTTCTGGCCAAAGCAAAATCTTGGCACTGGAGGTGTACTTGTTCGTTTCTACGATGAAACGTTCCAGTTGCGAAAGTTCCGAGTGTTGCGGGAGGATGCAGGCTACTCCGAGAGCGGTTGTGCCTTGTGAGGATGGAGCTATCGGAAACGGATTCACAAAGAATGACGGTACTATGAGCGCCAACAAGAGTCCTGTTACGGGGAAGATGCGATTCACTGCGTTTCGACGCGTTTTGGGCACTTCGCGATGGTCTATTTCGATGAGAGGGAGCTGGCTATCATTGAAATCGACCAGGTTCTCAAATAGTTCGGCTAGGACACTGGCCCATCCAGCAGTCACCCAGTCAACCCCCGAACTCCCCGAGAATTGGCGTGTCCATGCATAAGAGTCGATCCCTAGAAGCGGGGTCCACGCGGCCAGTCGTCCGATGGGACTCAGCGTTGATAATGCAAGCCATGTCAGGGTCCATAGGGTCGGAAATACGAAAACATGCAGATGAGGGCCAGTCGATGGGACGAAGTGTCTGAAGAGGATGGGCACTAGTGCGATGAGAGACGATGCACAGGATAACAACACCAAGGAGATAATCGACATTGAGGGTGTGGAGAGCGCATGGATGGAGGGCAGGGAATTGGATATTGCTATTGAAAATGTCAACGTGAACCAGAGATCGAGATTTTTTGCTGTGAATGGGTTTTTGGATTGTGGTGACTCGCGGGTGTATAGGAGGAGTGTGGTGAGAAGTAGGATCAAGGAGATGAAGGATGGGGTCAGAGAAAGACTGAGATATGATAATATGAAGGAGGCGGGCAGTAGAGTCCGTATAGGGTGTGTAGCGACATGGGACAGCATGGTGCAGAGTGACCCGTGAGTGACTGTGACAAAACCTTCGGGGAGAAACCTTCTACAACTACAGTTGACCCAGGAAGACATCGCCGTTTCTTACATGGGTTTTTTTTTTTTTTTCTATCGAGAACTTTTACCGTGAACTGGAATGTATGGACATGCGTCGGCCGTCATCAAGCACATGTTGAAAATAGAGCGCGAAAAGGTGTATATTGTGCCAAGACACGGACTTTGGTTAAGGCGTCTAAAATTCCTGTGGCGTTGTCGGGACTCCAACTCGACGAAAAATTCAACAGCACACCCAGTGTCTCGTCCACTTGGCGACCAGGTCATATAGGGCTGCAAACCGTGTGACCTGGTACGGGAAGAAGTACTGCGATGTAGTTTTATGACTCTAGGGGGTCTGAAAAACGCCATCTATGAACACTTATGGCCAATCATCTCACTTGTTACTTCCACCGTTTTAGCCAGAGCTGAGATCAACATTGAGTAAATGTCTGGAGTTTACACTGGTCAGGGGTTGGCTTCTGCTTGTTGCAAGGTTGACTCTCAACCTTGAAAAAATGTTGAAATCATACAATATAAAGGTTAGCATTAGGCATATATGTTCTCAACAGGCAAGGTGGTATAGACATTGCCTAATAGTAATTCAAATAACTTTGTATATTATTTCCCTACATACATTTAGAATAAATTGTAGTTATGCAGCATTAACAGGTCAAGAATTGTGAGATCATTCTGATGTCATTGTGGATTGAGTTGAGTTTTACCCTAGCTGTGCCAGGCCCCTGGCAAGCATCTTCCGTCAACTCCTTGTTTCTTGCTTGGGTAGCAGCAGTTTTCTTGGCTGATTCTGCATGTTTTTCTGGGCCAGTAACATGAAGAATAGCAGCTGATTCCCAATGTTTTGACTGTTGATCAGTAAAAAAAATGGTATTAGAGCTATTTGGGTTCGAGGAAGGGTCTTGTGGATCAGGTTGGCATTATGGAGTGTATGCATAGTGAGAATGTATTGATCATCATTAGTATGTACAATGGTGGGGTCTTCTTGTGTTGAAGTTATTATTCTTGTTGGATGTAATGAGTGTCTGTAGGACCACATTTCTCACAGAAGCAATCATCCTGACCATTGACAATAAAAAGAGCTTTCTATAGTTTACCAGCAGTGGGAGGACTTTGACCAAATCAATAACCTGACTTTTGGTGTGACAATTGATGGTTTTGAGTGACCTGACATTCCAGTACTTAAATATTTCAGTTGAATACAAGACAGCTGGCCCAAATCAATGGATAGCCTCAACCACATGTACAAGAAGGTGTAGCTTTAGTTTCTTCAAGATTTGTGAAAGGTCAATTGTTGACCAAATATCTAGCAAATTTGTAATTAAGAATTTCAGATACACCTATTATTTGATATAACAAGTGGGCATAGAACTTGACAGGTAAGTTAGTGGATCCATACCAAATAAAGCTCTATGCCCCTGATTATATGGATCTATAGCATGGGATCAAGCTCTCCAGTAGCCTTTCACAAGTCAAGGAGTAAATCAGAGCAAAGACCAAGGGCAACCTAAGCAGATGTTCTACCCTCAGATGGTGCACTGGTGAAGGGGGATCCAAAGTATTAGTAGGGCATCTATGTATCCAGTGCTAGCATACCTGGTAAAGGGGGATCCAAAAAGAAAACTCTAAGGAACCTCTTTGCCCCTAACTATAACCATATACATACTGTGGCCATAGCACTCTATTCATCTCAGGCGTAGCACTCCATGCTGATTGGAGCTGGAACTGGGGTGTCAGGGTCATCAGTGATAACCAGTGACATGAATGATGGCTATAACTGATACCCATTGATGGCAACCACCCTGTTTAGTACCAGCTTGGTACATAGTTTGGTCACAGTAGGGGGACAGGATCCTCAGTTGGTAGATCTTTGGTCAGGATCTGTTTTTGGGGGTTCCCCTGCCAGAAACACTCCAAGTTGTTATAAAACCTTGAAATGTTTGCCAATAAGACTATTCTTATATTGCATAAGATACTGAGCCAGGATGGGTGGCTGTTACGATAGTGAAAAAGACGTATTCGTAATATATTGTAATCTCCCAATGGCGAAGTTTATTGGCGAGGTTCGGAGTTGGGGATTGGCTTCAACGTGCTTGCATTGCGCCCACTTGGATCGCACGGTCCCCAGATTTCGTAAATGCAAGGAAGACGGAAGTAACAGAGGATCTTAGTCAAAATCAAGATTGATTTTCTGACTGAGGACTGAACTAATAGTACAAGGCCTTTTATACTACTTTCTAATCTATTAGGAGTCGAATAGATTCCTATAATAGAATGAGAAAGCCGAGGAAGCGGAAAAGCGAGAACAGAAATACTACGTCCCAATAATGATCTCCTCCGTGACATTGTTGAGTGACGTGTCACTCAGATTCCCAACGAAGTTACCCTAAGGACGTAATAGCAGATTCGGATATAAAGGAGTGAACAGAATTGCGAATAGATGAAAAGGAAATGAAACGTAATGAAAGATATTAAATGTAAATGAGTTCGGAATGGAAAAGCGAGCATGTGGAATGTGATGGAACGACGCCGCCCTCGCACATGCGGCTTACAAGGGGTTGGCCAGACGTATCAAGGACAGCCTCCTTAACTTCCCTCGTTTTAAAACTCTTGCTGAACTCAGACAATACTCTCTCGAGATCGACAGCAGATATTGGGAACGCAAGGAGTACGACAACTTTGGAAATCCTTCAAAACCGAACGGGTCCTTGTCCAAATCCAACTCCAACAACAACAACAACCATCAGTCTTCTTCCAACTCCAACAACTCGAACAACAAGAAGAGTAAGAAGGGGGGGAAGAAGAACGGCAACGATAAGTCTTCCAACAATAACAACAACGCTAATGACATTGCATCCAAGCTCGGACAAGACGGGAAGCTCTTGCCTGAAGAACGTCAAAGGCGAATCGACGTGGGACTCTGTCTCTTGTGTGCTTCAAAAGGTCACATGGTCAAAGACTGCCCCAAATCCA
>QLPG01013657.1:0-16108 GCA_003314385.1 Gomphus sp. MG54 | reverse complement strand
TGCGCTAAAATTATTAATTACAAGTCGACCTGAGGCTTGGATCAGGAGGGCGTTTAATCATGCTGCTGCACCTTCCCTCCTCCAAGAATTCACACTTCGCAAAGTTGCCATCCAGGACAATGGAGAAAACGATATCCAAACATACTTAACAACTTCACTGTCCAAAATTGCGGACGATCACGGATATTCGAAACAAGCAATTCCTTGGCCGTCCCAAAAGGAACTGATGAGGCTTGTCAGCCAGTCCGATGGGTTATTCATCTATGCCGCCACAGCGGTGCGGTACATCGGTGACACAGGTGTGAATCCTAAAACGCGTCTAATTGAGTTGACTGGTTCGGCAATGTCACTTTCCTCCCTGGACAGCTTCTACAGCCTAATTATGGCCGAAGCATTCCATAAACTCAGTGACAAGGAAATAACAACGAGACGAGACGTACTTGCCACAGTGGTGTTTCTCCAACGCCCACTCTCGATTGCTAGCATCGCTTCCCTGGTAGAGTTGACGGATGACGAGATTGACATTGAATTGTCTCGTTTTCGTTCGGTGATATATGTTCCTTCCTCCAATGATGGACATGTCACCATCTTTCACGCCTCTTTTCATGAGTTCATTGTCGACCCGAAACGCTGCAGTAGGAATAGCATTGATGCCTCCGATACCCACCACAAACTCGGGCTCAAGGGCCTCCAGATATTGAACAAGTCCCTTCGGTATAACATGTGCGATTTACCTGATCATGCTATAGCCGCACAGGTCCATGAAATCTCTAATCCCGACCTTATTTCTGAGTCTCTCCGATACGCTTGCTTGTACTGGGCCTCTCACCTTGTAGAGGCTCTTGCATTCCCACCTGCAGACACATTACCATTTCTCAGCGAGCTTGGGACATTCGCCAATACACACTTATTGCACTGGTTTGAGTGCCTCAGTACGTTTGGAGAGCTTGTATCTGGGCTGAAGTCTCTCAGCATGGCAAAAGAAGCCATCTCGGTCAGTAATCAACATGGTAGAAGAGTTTAGCTCACCATTTTCCCAGAAATACTCCATAAACCATGCCCACCATGTGTCGCTACTCGAGGATGCTCGTCGCTACCTACTGATGGCATTTGAGCCGATGAAATATCACTGCCTCAACACGTATGGCTCAGCCCTCGCATGGATCCCTAAACGCGCATCCATAAGATATCACTATTCGACATTGTTCGATAACTTACCTAGAGTAGTGGTGGGCATCACGGGGTCTTGGGGATCATTTGAGCATCTCATGTCACACCCTTCATCTGTATTCTCCGTTGCCTTCTCTCCTGACGGTACACGTGTTGTGTCTGGGTGTTTGGACCATTTAGTTCGTATCTGGAATACCACTACAGGGGAGAATGAGCGCATACTGGTAGGGCATTCAGGTCAAGTTTGGTCCGTTGCCTTCTCACCTGATGGCACCCGCATCGTGTCTGGCTCGGACGACTGCTTGATTCGAATTTGGAATTCAATAACAGGGGAGGTAGAGCACATCCTACAAGGACATTCAGGTGTTGTTAGGGGGGTTGCGTTCTCTCCTGAAGGATCAAGTCTTGTGTCAGGCTCTGAGGACACTACTGCTCGGGTATGGGATCTCACCACAGGGGCAACGAGGCGCATACAAGAATTTGATTTGATGTTGTGTTGCGTCGCATTCTCGCCTGACGGGAAACATGTTGTGTTTGGCACGGAAGACGCGACTATTTGCATTTGGCATGCCATCACAGCGACAGTTGAGCATGTACTCGAGGGACATTCATCGGTGGTGAACTCGGTTGCCTACTCACGTGATGGGACACGTCTAGCATCTGCCTCCGGCGACGGGTCAATCCGTATTTGGAACACACATACCTGGAAATTAGAGCGCATACTAACGGGACATACACGTTGGGTAAACTCTGTCGCATTCTCTCCCGATGGCACACGCGTTGTGTCTGGGTCGAACGATCTATCAGTCCGTATCTGGCATGTGGCTTCAGGGGTGACAGAGTGTGTGTTCAAGGGACATACGGATTGGGTGGGGTCTGTTGCATATTCCCCTGACGGGACACAGGTGGCATCTGGGTCATACGACAACTCAGTCCGGATTTGGGATGTGACGAGCGACTTGGAGATGGAATGCAGTGCGGTCATAGATCGGTCGTCCTTTTCACGTGACAGTGCACGCGTATCTTTTTTTTCGCACCCGACGATGGCTCGTATTTGGAAGGCGATCAGGGGACAGAACCAACAGGCACTTGGAGGACATTCAGATTTGGTGAATTCAGTCGCATTCTCTCCTGATGGCACACAAGTCGTGTCTGGGTCGGACGACAGGACCATCCGTGTCTGGGATGCCACCACCGGAGAGACAGAACAAACACTGGAGGGTCATTCGGCTTCAGGGTGGTCTGTTGCTTTCTCGCCTGATGGGCAATACATCGTTTCTGGATCGGTCGACAAGTCGGTCATTCTATGGAAGACAGCTCCTGGAAAGTTACGGCGCAAATTGAAGGGACACTCAGATCGGGTGAGGTCCGTTGGATTCTCGCCTGATGGGGGGCGTGTAGCCTCATGCAGTGATGACTCCTCTGTCCGGATATGGAATGCAACTAATGGGAAAGTAGAGCATATACTCACCGGCCATTCATTTTTCGTGCTCTGCGTTTCCTTCTCTTACGATGGATTGCGTCTCGTGTCTGCCTCGTCTGATCACTCAATCCGAATATGGAACACGACTACCGGAGCGATAGAGCGGACATTGGAGGGACATTCACGGCCGGTGCAGTCCGTTGCGTTCTCATCTGATGGCACGCGTGTCGTGTCTGGCTCGTATGACGGCTCAGTCTGTATATGGGACACTACCACAGGTGATTCGACACCATTGCTGAAACATGAATCCTTCCAATTCTCAGATGGAGGCAAGGTTGCTCATGTCATCCCTGGCCACTTTCATCTCTTTGCCGCCGGGGACTCGCAGATCTTCATCTCACCCAGTCAGGACTGGATTCTTGCTGACCTGCCACTGAAATCTTGTTGGATTCCCCCTGATTACCGCAATTTCTATACACATGCCTTCTCTCCCTCTAAAGTGTGCTTTGGATACCAATCAGGTCACATTGTGATAATCGATCTCAAGCCTATACATGAGTAGCATAACATAGTATAACTAGTGATCAGGTAATATGAGGTTTGTTGAATATTTGTAACTATTAGTGCCTTGTTTTTTGATTGCATCCTGGTATTCCTATCCCTATAACATCAGCAATTAAACAAGATAAATCACAGCATAAATGAACAGGTCTGTAGACAGACTGAGAAGAAATGTAAACTCATGTGCAAGAGGCCATTCAGGCAACCCCAGCGAGAATAGCAATTTTGGACAACAAATTTTAGAAACATATGCCAGTATGGCTTCCTGTGTGGCTTCCTGCAGATGATTCAAGGAAGACTGCCACATCTAATGGATGGACAGCACAGGGGCAGAAACCTTTGTTATCCAGTTCTTTCAAGTCAGCTTGTAATGAAGACTTTGAGTGGGATGCAGGTCATGCCACAAGGATAACCTGATGAATGTTTCTACTATTCCTGATTGACAGCATTTATCCATTGTGTCTTTAATAATAATACAATAAATCCCTTCTTTGTTTTCACACAATCCTTATAGGATTGACAATGATGGGGCAGAATTGCTCAAGTAAATAATTGAGATGAACGATGTCAGGTTTGTTCACAAGGACACCATGTATTACTGATTGGATCTTCAGGTATGTTCAAGAAAGCATTTTAGATATTTTAGGTATAATGTAGCATATATTCATCAATCCTGAGTGAAACTGTCCCTTCCTTTTCGACTGGGAGCATGGACCCAGTCTGCCTGTTTGTCCACCTTGCCTACTATAAGGTGTCGGATGTCATAAGGCTAGGGGAAATTGGCTAATGTCTCTCACCAGGATGTTTGATATGTGTTATTGATGTATTTTGGAATGGGGGGGGGGGTAATCATGAGGGAAGAGGTGTGGGAGTAGTGGTGTTGGGAGCAGGGAGATCAAGGAATGTGCACCCTACCTTGATCAAAGATCACAAAAAGGATGAACTCTGATCCCCTGATCTACAATGTTTGTGATTGCAAGGGTGTTGGATGTCTTGGGTTCTAATAATTCTAGTTTAAAAACAAACACTGTTTTTTTGCTTTGAATAACAGGGGGACCGTTTCCTGTCCTCTTGTACGCTTCAGCATAGGGTAGCTGGGCTTGTAATGAAGCATTGGCTATGCCAGTAGTATGAATCTGCCAAACTCCAACATGTTCATTCATATATGGGTTCTCCTTACCCAATGCTTACTTTTACAAGAGGATGGGAAACAATGCCCCTCTTCTTTGAATTTTTATTTTATATTAGAGTTTGTCTTTAAACTAGAATTATTCCAACAAAACATGACCACCCCCCTTGAAATCACAAACATTGCACACAAAACATTGGATCATATTGTCGCAGAGAGGGGAGTCTGTCAGTCTGCTCACACTTCCATCTCATCTTTGAAAATTAATCAAAATAAATCACCTCAAATTCCCAGCACAAAGCATCGATGACAACAATAATAGATCTTTTGATAAGATCTTTCACAACATCTTTGATCTGTGTCACAATGAAGTCATTAAATTGAAGTTCCATGTAGACTCACATTTATGGTCTGCTGGATCATTGTGATTGGCATGTCTGGCTTTGAGGACAAGGATAGAGATGGAGGGATCTTCGCTCAGTCTTTGTTATGAACCGACTCAGACCACTCCTGTCAAGTGTCGGATACTGACAGACTTCGGTACTGCCGAGGGGTGTTGTCGAAAGGTCGGGCAGACTATGGCCAAGTCCTGCAGGCCAAGAGTAGCATTGGCTTCAATGTACTCGTGCATTGCGCCCTACTTGCCATGCATGCCACTGTATTTGCAACAGACAGGTACTCGGGGGGATGCTGAGGATGCCGGCTCGAGTCGAGGACTTAACAGAAGAGAAGAAGGTAGAAGGGCCTAAGCTTAGTCGATACCCAGAATGAGGAAATATGTACATGCATGTCCTACTTATATAGGTTAAGAAGCGACATGTGGAACAAGGAATGTGGAACAATAAGGTATGCAGAGCATGTGGTTATTATCCACAACGAGTAAAATTAGAATAAGAAATGTAAGACAGGGACAAAACAATAAAGGACAGAATAATAGGACGTGCCCTAGGATAGGACAATAGGAAATGCCCGACTATAAAACAAGGCTATAGCCAAGGATAACACAAGGGCAGGAAGTCCTGAGGTGAGGCGGACCAAGGAGTGAGGAGTAGGCGTGGGATGGGAATGAGGAATGTGACCGATATGTGCATCTGGCTGAGAACAATTCATTTGAATAGTTTGTACTTGTGTCAAGTCCACGTACTGAGACCCATCCGCCAGCAGTGCCGACCGAGCAATTACTCTATATCCACGACCAAGTGCCCGCGTCGCCCGCATAACACTTGGTGCGCCGGTCCCGGCTCGGCACATTCGCCATCCGCACTCCTCGGCTCGTTTTCACCTCGGGACTCCCCGTCCTTGTATTATCCTCGGACGCGACCCATTGTCTTATAGTCTGGCACCTCCTATTGTCCTATCTTTGGACACATTCTATTATCCTGTCTTTTATTGTTCTATCCCTGCTTTGCATTCCTTGTTCTAATTTTGTTTGTTGTGGACAATGACCACATGCTCTGCATACCTTATTGTCCCAGATTCCTTATTCCACATGTCGCTTCTTAACCTATATAAGTAGGACATGCATGTACATACTTCCTCATTCTGGGTACGACTAGGCTTAGGCCCTTCTACCTTCTTCCTTTCTGTTAAGTCCTCGACTCAGGCCGGCATCTTCAGCATCCCCCTGAGTATCTGTCTGTTGCAAATACAGTGGCATGCACGGCAAGTAGGGTGCAATGCACGAGTACGTTGAAGCCAACGCCACTACTCTTGGCCTGCAGGACTTGGCCATAGTCTGCCCGACCTTTCGACAACACCCTTCGGCAGTACCGAAGTCCGTCAGAATCCGGCTCCTGACAACTTGGTTACTAATGGAGTATTCTAGTTGGTACCGCCGAGTTACCGGATCCTCGGTACGTGTACTTGACAACTCCCCAAAACAGACTTTCCACAAACCCGACCGGAAAACCACAACATCCGACCCCAACACTTTCTGCAACTCTGGAAAACAAGGTTCTGCACTTAAACAACCTTAAACCGATGCATACCTCGCCCCTTGTTCTCACCCCCCATTTAGACCCTTGTATTTTTCCCACTCCCTTGTCTTTACTTGGCACAAGATAGTACAAGGATAGATACATGTATATAAGCCACTAGTCGACTGGACTATTTGCCAGTATGAATATTGAATTAGTTCTGCATCATAGTACCGATTCAGTTCTGGTAACTTTCTGACTTTCCGAAATTAGGGACAGATGATTGAGGAGGCTGCAACACATAAGTTGAAGCCAGTCCTCATTCTGGGGTTGGTTTCTCCACCAAGATGGGAGAGTCTTAAGCATGGATCCATATTTATGCAGAATAATGCACGAGCCCCACATCCAGCTTTACTCTTGACCCTATTTCATTGGACAGCTGTGGGTCACCTGACTCATTCATGCATTGTGATAACCTATGTCGTCGGTTTAATGAATCGAGGATCCCAAGTGTAGATTAATCTGAGACTCTTAATCTGTAGTTGGGTGGGCAGATAGGGTTTCCTAGGGTTTTCTCACGCTATAATATCAGAGAGTCAGTTGGATAATTAGGGGAATAACTCCCTGGAATTTCCTATGATTTTAGATGTATTTATCAATAGGAAATATATTGCTCTATGGCAATTCTACTGGGAGCTGAGTTCCAGGTTTACTCTCCGCTTAGGTGCTGTACCAGGAAACTGGCCTGGGTGCCAAAGCATCGGTTTATATATTTGTGGTCCTCCCACAAGTTAGATATAATAGGTAGTGGTGTATAATATTATATATGGTTGGAAACCCAACTGTGACCTGGCCTTGCTGTACAACGAGTAGCTGGTATCCTACTCCTAAATACGAAGTATGCACTCGGCACTTAACCTTCGGTTCAACGCGAGTGAGAGATTTATAGTTGTAGCCTAATGGCTAGTGCGATAGGGGACAGAGATACAATTGGAATTGCTTGTTATACTACTACAAACTCCTCTTACTTTATATAAAATAGAAGATTTTATTTATAAGTGAAAACTTCACAGAGTGAAGTTAGAAGCCAGCCTAATACGGCCGTACGCATGGTACATCTGCATATATGCGGTGGGGATGATATAGGATGAAACTTCACAGGGGAGAAGTTGTAGATAGCATAGAATATGAAATAGAATGAATAAGAAACCACATTCCAGTAAATCTCCTTCCCAACATGTCCGAATGAGGTGAGCCAGCCCTTGGGGTAGGTATGGGGCCGGGTAGACAGTGTGATGGAAAACACACTCCTAAATTCATGAGAATATTCATAAGTCTTCCTCATAGTGTATGGGATCCTAGTATAGAGTCGCGCCTTGATTGGGGAATGGTTGGGTGAGATATTCCAGCTTTAGTGTAGAATATATATATAAAATTACTCAATTGTCCCTGGTTCTAACACCAAGTATGAGGTCAGAGATCAATTATATATATCCATTTTCAGCATGTCTAGGGACAGGGAACAGCATTTTTGCATTTGTTAACTTTTGTTATTCAGGACTCCAGGGATATAGCAGTAAGTAAAAGGTAAGAAATTAATCAAAACCTCCTAATCGTCTCATATCTTATTGATCTGCCATGCTAATTGAGAAGCACAATTTGTGCCCAAAATGTAAAGGTGGAAACACACCTGTCGTTTGCTTGGTCCCTTTATGTAGGAGTGTGTTGGCAATGCCTGGGTTCCTCTGTTTCACTCAATAGGTGTTCCCACCACCATAGTACTAAAGAAAAAACTGTTTTCGGGTGAGAAAAGGTAATTTCTGAACTCCAAGGTGCTGACTCAATGTGTGGGAATAACCTATAAACTTGCAAGAAGTCGATGGTTATACAGGCCAAAGCTGTATTTGTCAGTGGGAGGGGAAGGATCATAAAATGACTCCTGCGGCCCAAATTTTGCTTCATCTATATTCGGCGGGAAGAAATATATGCATTAAAGACACCATTATATATGCTTGAAAGTCTCTACAATAAAAACCACAAGTGGGTTGCCCAGAAAGCAAGTGGTGCCAGGCCTGGTTGAACTTGCCAAAACAAGGTTCTGGTGCTAGCATTGCCTTCACGTGCAGTCCTTGCCACCTTAACTGGTCTTGTCTTTCAACTCGCCTCATGTAGTTGAGGTTAATCCAAGGCAGAAACCTTTTTATTTTATCATTACATTCATGTCGTCACCCGAAATCATATCTACTTCATTGGAAACAAGATCTGTGAGCATTTTGATGATGAATACAATATATCTGAGAGGTAACCACTAGTTACATTGTTGGTGTAGATGGGGATGCAGTTATATAGAATAACATCAGTAAGTGCAGCATCACTTCGTGACAGTGCTTTCATACTCAAGACAGTGTAGACATCTTGCCAGATTCTTTAGTGTTGCTCAACCCTGCAAAGCACGCATCCTATGAAATGTGGTATGGCGTGGAAGGTGATCAACCCTATGGGTGCATGAAAGATACATGGGTACAGATATTGGTGGATCTAGAGGCTTGGGCACATGATCCTTCTACCTCAAATGTTTATTGGCTCAATGGCCAGCTCAGTACTGGGAAAACTGATAGATTTTGGAAATCTTTAAATGTATTTGTATTATTTCTGTCTATGTGTGTTTGATTTACTGTACCAAGTGCATCCACCTCGGGTATTCTATAGTGGAGTGATGCAGAGGTTTGCATCATTATGTTTTAGCTTATTTTACATGTAGTATACAAAAGAGTCGAAATGCGACCCACAGTAATGTAACCAGTTTACGCGCCCTCTTCCACTTCATGTGTGCCCCAAAAAAGAGAACTCACTCGCTAACATTATTAACATCGCTCAGACCATAACTCCATCAGGTTATGGGCCCCATCTGTTGTTGATTAACAACTGAGAAGCCCCTCCCATTCATTATCTGTTAAAATGAGTGACGACCAAAGAATAACTATCACAAAGTTAGTTGCGGATGGTTCTAACTGGGTGATGTACTGCGACCGTATGTTGTGGGCTGTGGATTTGCATGGCCTGTCTGTCCATATTACCTCCCCTTCTATCACACAAGAGTACCTGGCAGCTGGTACTGTTGGCATTTTGATGCCAGATATGCGGTGGCAGCTTGACCAAGCGATGGTCAAGCAGCTTATCGGCTCTTCAGTGCCAGATAGCATTTTCAATGCAATTAAAACTGGGAGCAATGCTAAAGAGGTGTGGGATGAACTAAAAAAGCTATATGAGGGACATACATCATTAATTCTGGTGGACTTGGGAAGACGTTTACAGATGATGCGTTGTGCTGAGGAGGAGAGCATATGCAATCATTTTGATCAGCTGGCAAGTTTACTCCAGCAGCTTGGGTCGATGGGCAAGACTGTGCCCAATAGCGAGTATGCGTCGATCTTGATGGGATCCTTGCCAGCATCATATCAGCTGACCTTGAGTGCCATATCTGTGGCCGCCAAGATGAGCAGCACTATTCCTACTCCTACCATCGTTACTAAACTTGCCACCAATGAGTATGACAGACGTACCTTGAAGAGTAATAAGACTCCAGATGAAGCCTTTACCATTACCGCAGATGCTCGAAAGGAGGGCAAGAAGCAAGTTGAATGCTTCAATTGCCATAGGAAGGGCCATATCAAGGCCAATTGTTGGGCAAGAGGTGGCGGGAAGGAAGGCAAGGTCCGAAACATCGTGGTGGCAGAGATTGAGATAGAGGTGTGGAAGGTGGCAGTGGAAAGGAGAATGCTGCTGCAAGCACCGAGCAGGCAGGAGGTGGGAGTGGAGATGTTAAGGCATGGGCCACAATTGAAGGCATTAGAGAAGAGGAGGCGGTGGAGACTCCTCATGTTCCAGCGATGGTGGCCAATGAAACCTTTGGCCAAGAAGCCAAATTATACGATTCAGGGGCATCTTGTCATATGTCCCCATTTTGTGAGCGTTTTGTCATGTACCATGAAATTCCTGCTTGTCCTATCACTGCAGCAAACAACTGTACCTTCTACACAGTTGGTGCAGGAGACCTCCAAATCAAGGTGCCAAATGGTGCAATGTCAACTAAGGTATTACTTCGTGATACCTTGCATGCACCAGAGATGGGCCTCACAGTTGTGTCAATTGGCCGTATCATCCAGGCCAGGTTTGCTGTGCAGTTTGAAGAAGAGACCTGCAAAATCAAGAAAGGAAACACTGTTATTGGCAACATACTCGCTAGTGAAAATGGGCTGTTCAAGGTAGAACACTCGCTTATGGGCCTAACTGCTGTGTTGCCTGAGCAAGTGGACATTTTTACACTTCATCGCAGGTTGGGTTATATTTCTGCTGACTCTACTCGCAACCTTATCCACAGCAATGCAATCTGCAGCCTACATTTAATAGATGACCTTCCTATTTTTATCTGCAATTCATGTGAATATGCCAAGGCAACCTGCAAGCCTATCCAAAAGGAGAGAGAGGCTCTACATGCCAACTCTTTTGGTGCTGAAATACATTCTGATGTCTGGGGGCCTTCGCCAATACTTAGTCTTGGAAGTCGCAAATATTATGTGACTTTCACTGACGACTATTCACGTTATACTAAGTTTGAGGCCCTAAAAACCAAAGATGAGACCCTAGATGCTTACAAGGCATTTACGGCCTGGGCAGCAACACAGCATAGTGCACAGATCAAATGTCTTAGGTCAGATCGTGGTGGAGAATTCACCGGCCATGATTTTACCAATTTTCTTTGAGAACAAGGCACAGAGCAATGACTTACTACCCATGACACACCACATAATACATCGCCTGCTCCTTGAACGTGTACATGCAATGTTGCACCAAGCCGATTTACCAAAGAACTTGTGGGCAGAGGCCATCAACTTTGCAGTGTGGTTGAAAAATCGCACTTCTACCAAAGCTCTAGGTAATGTTACACCTTATGAGCAGTTATATGGTCAAAAACCTAATCTAGGGAATGTGCCTGAGTGGGGACAGCATGTGTGGGTACCTAATGCAAAGGTGTCAAGTACACATACCGAGGATCTGATAACTCAGCAGTACCAACTAAAATACTCTGTTAGTAAGCAAGTACAAGTCACTCGATGAGTTGTTCTCAGCTCGACGCACATATCGGTCACATTCCTCATTCCCATCCCATGCCTACTCCTCACCCCTCAGTCCGCCTCACCTCAGAACTTTTTGCCCTTGTGTTATCCTCGGTTACAGCCCTTGTTTTATAATTGGGCATTTCCTATTGTCCTATCCTCAGTCACATTCTTATTATCCTATCCTTCATTGTTCTATGCCTGCTTACATTCCTTCGTTCTAATTTTACTTGTTGTAGACAATAACCACATGCTCTGCATACCTTGTTGTCCCACATTCCTTATTCCACATATCGCTTCTTAACCTATATAAGTAGGACATGCATGTACATATTTCCTCATTCTGGGTATCAACTAGGCTTAGGCCCTTCTACCTTCTTCTCTTCTGTTAAGTCCTTGACTCGGGCCAGCATCATCATCCCCCCGAGTATCTGTCTGTGGCAAATCCAGTGGCATGCACAGCAAGTAGGGCACAATGTACGAGCATGTTGAAGCCAACGCCACTACTCTTGGCCTGCAGGACTTGGCCATAGTCTGCCCAACCTTTCGCCAACACCCCTCGGCAGTACCAAAGTCCATCAGTACCCGAAGCTTGACAAAAGGGCTCAAAGCTTGAAGCATGTGCCACCCAAGCACTATGGGTAGGTTATGATGTTGATAGCACTTATGCCCATTGCATTTATTGGCCCGACACCAAGCATCTTTCCATCGAGTGCGATATTAAGTTTGCACCACCGACTCTCACCCTACATCTGCCATTGCCCAGTTATGCACCAGCTTTTGTATTGCTGGCACCCCCAGCACCTGCACAACTAAAAACTACATTACCCATTCCAACATCACTTCCACACCATCCTGCACCATCTATTATTCCACCATATATGCCTTCTGTGACTGCCCCTCATAGAGAAGAAGAGGCCAAGCCTAGTAAACCTTCCCAGTTGACACGCAAGTCTACACGCATGTCAAAGCCTCCGTTTTTACTTAGGCAAATTCAGGCTGGGGAAGGTATTACAGGTGAAGACATCTCTGACTATGTCTTTAGTGCAGAGTTCGACGATATTATTGCTGCAGCCATTTTAAATGCAGAGGCCAACCCCAAAACACTTGAAGAAGTGCAATCTTGCTCTGACTGGCCTCGCTGGAAGGAGGCGATGGATCGCAAAATAAGCAATCTTGAGGAAGCAGGCACATGGGTTACTGTACCATGCCCTACCAATAAGAATATTGTCAGATCAAAGTGGGTATATCATATCAAACACAAGGCCAATGGGAGTATCGACAGGTATAAAGCATGACTTGTCCCCTGAGGCTTTATGCAAATCTTTGGGGTGGACTACTTTGTCACCTTTTCACCTGTCACCAAGCTGTCAAGTTTCCAACTTATCCTCGCCATTGCTGCACACCACTATTGGGTGATCGAAAGTTTCGATTTCAACAGTGCATACTTAAATGGTGAGTTGGATGCTAATGAGGAGATTTACATGTACCCTCCTCCTGGATATGACAGCGACGCTGGCTTTGTGAAGCAACTTTGAAAGTCGCTTTATGGGTTGAAGCAGGCAGGGTGAAAGTGGTATGATACACTTTCACATACACTTGCTAACCTTGGTTTTTCTGTTAGCCAGGCAGATCTGGTGGTGTTCTTTGCTTATATCGGCGAGAACATTCTTATCCTGGCTGTACATGTTGACGACTGTATTTTCATCGGCAGTTCTGACAAGTTAATCACACAATACAAAGCGAAAATCAACACCTGTTATGCCTTGACAGACCTAGGACTGATTCACTGGCTTCTAGGCATTAAGATCACATGCGATCATGCAGCACATACCATTTCACTTTCCCAAGTATCATATATCGACTCTATTCTCACTTGTTTTGCTCTAGCTGATGCCAAACCTTATGGCTCGCCTATGGTTCCTGGACTAGCATATTCCAAGCACGATTCTCCTACCAATCCTGATGAACAAGCCCGGATAAAGAAAACTCCATACCGAGAAGCCATCGGGAGCCTTATGTATACTGCCATAGCAACACATCCTGACATTGTGTTTGCCATATCAGCCCTATGACAATTCCTTGATAATCCCGGCATCGTACACTGGGAGGCAGTCAAAAGGATATTTCGTTATCTAATCAGCACCAAAACTTTTGAACTCACCTACAGTGGTGAACAATACGGTCTCGAAGGCTTCACAGATGCCAATGGTGCAACACAGGAGCACCATCATGCCATCTCGGGCTATGTATTCCTTATCGACGGTGGAGCCATTTCCTGGAGTTCCAGAAAACAAGAACTCATCACCCTCTCTACAGCAGAAGCGGAATATGTTGCAGCAACCCATGCAGCCAAAGAAGCAATTTGGCTATGCAAACACTTGGCCGAACTTTTCCCTAATCTCTTTACACCGACTCCTTTGTATTGCAACAATAAAGCTGCCTTGAACCTAATAATGGACAACAATTATCACGCATGAACAAAACATATTGACATACATTTTCATTTCATTTGTCAAATGGTTGCTAAAAAAAACATTAAAACTTCTCTATTGTTCTACAGACAATATGGTCACAGACATATTAACAAAAGCATTGCCTAAGTGGAAGATCATGACACATATCACTACCCTCAGCATACATTGCACTTGTGGGGGTGTGATAGATTTTGGAAATCTTTAAATGTATTTGTATTATTTCTGTCTATGTGTGTTTGATTTACTGTACCAAGCGCATCCACCTCGGGTATTCTATAGCGGAGTGACACAGAGTTTTGCGTCATTATGTTTTAGCTTATTTTACATGTAGTATACAAAAGAGTCAAAACGCAACCCACAGTAATGTAACCAGTTTTTGCACCCTCTTCCACTTTGTGTGTGCCCCAAAAAAGAGAACTCACTCGCTAACCTTATTAACATTGCTTGGACCATAACTCCATCAAAAACAACGATCACACACTCGTTCTGCCAGAGTTTGGACATGTAGAACAAGCTTGGAGGTAGTTTCTTCTGTTCTCACTCAGGATTAATGGATGCACACTGGATCATCCCTACGATCACCACAATGCTTACTTGATTTAACCCAAAGATCAAATCAGTCATTCATGATGTCATCATGCGCAAACCTGAGGTCACTGACCTCAATGAACTACTTGAGAAATTCAGGTCCCTGATTGTTAAACATGTCAAGATCGCTTCTAAAAATAAACAAGGGGTTTATTATGTTAGTATTATAGCTGCCATTGATGAATTCTCAGCACCTGGAATTGTGGAAATTCTGATCACAGCCATCCTCGACAGCATGACAGACATTCCTCTCAAATTTTTAATTACAAGTTGACCTGAGGCCTGGATCAGGAGGGCATTTAATCATGCCGCTGCACCTTCCCTCCTCCAAGAATTCACTCTTCACAAAGTTGCCATCCAGGACAATCAAGACAATGATATCGAAACATACTTAACAACCTCACTGTCTAAAATTGTGGATGATCATGGATATTTGCAACAAGCAATTCCTTGGCCATCCGAACAGTAACTGATGAGGCTTGTTAGCCAGTCCAATGGATTATTCATCTATGCCACCACAGCAGTGCAGTACATCCATGACATGAATGTGAATCCCAAAACGTGTCTGATTGAGTTGACTGGTTCAGCAATGCCACTTGTCTCCCTGGACAACTTCTACATGCTGATTATGGCCGAAGCATTCCAGAAACTCAGTGACAAGGAAATAACAACAAGATAAGATGTACTTGCCACAGTGGTGTCTCTCCAGTGCCCACTATCGATTGCTAGCATTGCTTCCCTGTTACAGATCACAGATGACTGTCAAGCTTTGGGTGCTGACAGACTTCGGTACTGCTGAGGGGTGTTGTCAAAAGATCGGGTGGACTATGGCCAAGTCCTGCAGGCCAGGAGTAGTGGTGTTGGCTTCAACGTACTCGTGCATTGCGCCCTACTTGCCGTGCGTGCCACCTATTTGCAACAGACAGATACTCGGGAGGATGCTGATGATGCCGGCCCGAGTTGAGGACTTAACAGAGGAGAAGAAAGTAAAAGGGCCTAAGTCTAGTCGATACCCAGAATGAGGAAATATGTACATGCATGTCCTACTTATATAGGTTAAGAAGCGACATGTGGAATAAGGAATGTGGGACAACAAGGTATGCAGAGCATGTGGTCATTGTCCACAATGAGTAAAATTAGAATGAAGGAATGTAAGCAGGCATAGAACAATAAAGGATAGGATAATAAGAATGTGACCGAGGATAGGACAATAGGAAATGCCCGATTATAAAACAAGGGCTGTAACTGAGGATAATACAAGGACAGGAGGTCCCGAGGGGAGACAGACCGAAGGGTGAAGACAGGGAGTGTGGATGGTGGATGTGCCAAGCTAAGACCGGCGTACCAAGTGTTATGCATGTGGCATGGACACTTGGTCATGGATATAGGATGGTTGCTTGGTCAGCAATGCCGAATAGACAGGTCTCGGTATGTGTAGTTGACAATGATGAGATTGACATTGAATTATCTCATTTTCATGCAGTGATCTATGTTCCTTCCACCAATGTTGAATATGTCATCATCTTTCACGCCTCATTTCAAGAGTTCAACATTGACCCAAAATGTTGCATTAGGAACAGCATTGATGCTTCCGATATGCATGTCAAGTCCACGTACCGAGACCCATCCGCCGGCAGTGCCGACCGAGCAATTACTCTACATCCACGGCCAAGTGCCCGCGTTGCCTGCATAACACTTGGTGCGCCGGTCCCGGCTCGGCACATTCG
>QLPG01013641.1:0-11193 GCA_003314385.1 Gomphus sp. MG54 | reverse complement strand
TCATAAAAAGGCTTATAAGGGTTGCAAAAATCATAAAATAGTGATTTTCTCAATATCTATGTAACAAGGCCTACCTAAAGCCTCTGGTCCATTCTAATGGCTATAATCAGGGATAGCATTGACCAAGTCTTTGCATGTCAATATTGGTTACATGGAATTTTCTGCTTGAAAACCTATATTTCTTTCTGTCTTTCTTCCTACCCCCCATACTCCCCACCCACACTCTCTTTCACAATCCACATGGCTTGTTGAATGAAATGAATGGCTAAACTGGGATTTGAACCCAAGGCTATAGCATATATGGCTATGATCTAGTCCACATGGGTGACCTCTCAGGGTGATTCATTGAGTGAAGACAATGTGTCATACAAGTTGAGTAAAGAGCCCTGCTTAGTATCAGATTGTCAATACTACTCATAGAGCTCTGTACGTGTATTGTCTTATCAATGAAGACTTTTACCTAGAGGATGAAGAGTATGTGATATTAGACAATCCAACAACATGTCTACACTACCCAACTCCTGTTCTTCCTCCACCTCTTCGTCTTCGTCTTCCAAGTCATCCACCCCCTACCCCAACGGCATCTGCATTGACTTCCTCATCTCTCAATAATCAAGCACGATCTGCACCCGCACCTATATACTCACTTTACGATCCACTCCCGGCCTCTTCTGATGTCTTCTCGTGCATTATCCTCGCCAGTGTCATAGCACGTCAAGTTCCAAAAGACAAAAAAATATCGCAGAAGGAAAGTAGTTAAGGAGAGGTCACACTGGACACATAGGGCTAAATTCTGGCGGTGTTTGAGAAGGCAGTAAAGAGTTGCCAAGATGTTGTTAGACAATGGAACCCAAAGGCTGTGCAATGGTTACGGGGGAGCCTCCGTGAAATTCGTTTGACGATGCAGCGGAACGGAGGGAGAACACGGAGCTGACTAAAACATTTCAGAGGAGCGAGTGAAAACCAATTATCAGTTAGTATCGCGAGCGTATAGATACTCTATAGGTTTTATTTGTGTCACTCTTTTTCTGAGACAGCTTGTCCTCTCAGGCTCACAGAAGGTCGTGTGGGTACCTGTGCCTGAAATCGCACTGCCCCGATCAGGTCTAAAATTGAAATACCAGTCCGACCTAAGGCACTGCCCACCAGCCTGAGACGGCGGCGCAATATCTCAAGCACTGCCGTAGATGTGCATATGCAACACAACGTGCACAGCTCAGACTTAAAGCAGGCAAAGCCGCACTCAATCCCTTGGCTACTGGGAGACCCGAAGACAATAGTCGCGACCTTACACTTCATTCAGGAAACTGGACGCTTTGAAAAATATAACGACGTTCCGCCGCAAGACTAAACCCACACACTATGCCCATTTCACCCGCTATTGTTCACTGCACCGCGTTGACGCTGATCTTTTATCGTAGGACCCACCTCCAGACTCGGCTCTCGTTTTCTGCGAGCTTCCACCCAGAGGGGTTGGCACTCTAGTGCCCCCTCCCCCCCTTCCTCCCGGGCCAATACTATACGCTTCAGTCCTACTGATAATCCCCTCTTTTCTGTTATTTTGCTTTGCTGCCATGCCCCCATGCTTTATTAGATAGGCATGCCCGCAGACCAATCTGCGGGGCGCACAACCTTTTTAAAGTACTTTAACATCTTGAATATTTCCGCTATGTAGGGCAGTCTCTCTGTGTAGTTTAATTGTACCATAAGCGCTCAGCGCTCTGAGCACTATCATTGATAGTCTCTCTAAGGCACTGCCACCGAGGCATCACTGTGAGGCACGGTTCCTGAGTCACTGGGTACGCATAGATTGGTATGCTGCAGATGCAGTTGGCTTCTTACTGGTCCACCTGGCTTCGAGTTTGGATTCACACTATACCACACTCAGATAGAGTTCCTTATGTTTAACTGATGGTTTGACCAGAGGCATGGAAGAAGAAAAAGAAAAAGAAAACCTCAAGATGGTCTGTTAATATCCTTGGTGGCGACAGTTTGAGACATGTATAGCTTTTAGAATTCTGCGTTAATTTGCAATTCACTTTAGATGTGATAGTAGTGACGGAGACATATACATCAGATTGACATATAACATCAGTTTGCGGGAACTGTCGGCATTTTATAATCAGAGCTTTTATCACTTTGAGGCACAGCGTCCTGTAAGAGGTATTTCATAGATGCGTCACGCTCAAGATCCGCTGGGATGCAGTCCAAAGGTAGCAAGGTAAATAATATCCAGTTGGTTTCGTGGGATACGTTGCTTGGCGCAATGATTGTGACCGTGTGAATTATTGGGAAATTTTCGTAGTCAAATGGTCGAACCCTATGCAAAGGAAATTCACATACCATCGCCTTTGCTGAGGTTACAATTTCGACAGGAATCTAGAGAAACGCCCAGATTAATTCAATTTATAGGAGGGTTTTCAGGGCGGCAGACCATCCCTGAGGAGTTTGCGGCACGGTAAGAACTAAGGCACTATCGACGAGCTTGCGCCGGCTCTCCTGTAGGCCGGGTGTATCTCGATCACAGGAGATATGATTTCACTTGAGTTACTGCCTTATAGGAACCCTTATGTTGTTGACCAACCAAGAACAGGAAGTATGGTAATGCATTTGGACAGAATTTTGTTCCTCTATCAAGCCATTATCTCAGAAGAGGCAAGATGGGTAGTTGTCATGATATAACAAGAAGGTTCTATCTAGGCATATAGACCACCCAGCTTCGTCTCTTATACAAAATGTCATTCAACTCTCAATTGGAAGTTGCAGCAACGTATTCCAGTAAGTCGGAATTTACATAGGCATTGGGTGTCTGACTCGTCTTCTTGACCAGGAATTACCAAGTACTCATGGGTCGCGTCTTTAACTTTCCTGTTGTATGACCATTGTGAGAGCCGTGTTCTTTGATGTTAAATGTTTTAATTTCAATAATGAGGAACAGTGATCACATTCTCTGACGAGGTCGGCTGCGTATTTGAAAAGTGTCATGCGTGTTTTTTCTAAACACAAAACGTCAGGTTACGTGGGTCTGGAATCGCCCTAACTCATTCGCCAAAATAATGTTTTTATGGGTCAGTCTGCTCCCCATGATCACCATGTCCAACTGACTGAGTGCTATCAACGAACCACCTTCAGACTCGCTACTTCGGGCTTCTCTCCCTTATGGCGACCGTCAGCCGTGAGTATGTATTGCTTCCTTATTCTGTAGAGAATAACAACGATGTAATCAAGTTACATTTCATGGTTCTCTCTCTGACAAGGCCAGTGATTCCAATGAATCGTCATTAAAGGAGTATACTGATTTATATTTTACAGTTGCAAGTGTACCTTTTGGTCATTATTAGATCACATCATTGAATTCACATCGTATAGCTGTAGAGCCTTCTTTTGGTGGGAGGGTGTAACGTATGTCCCTTTTCAGTATGATTGTCGCTCTGATTGACGAGATACAGCACTTTAATTCTGCTTGTCAGTGTGGAAGGTATCAAAGCATATTTCGTGAAAATCCAGCATTGACTGACCCCTTGTCGTATAGTCATTCTATCGGCCCGTGTAAGTTCTATATCACACTCTATTTGTTCTGTAATGTAATTTTTTGGCTTTACAGGTCTATGCTGTTTACAATGGGAGCAGAAAAGTTGTCTATGCTTTGGCTTGTATCCGCTTGTCAACAATCATAGGGACTATCGCTATTTGGTGGTTTTACTTTCCCATCGGTGAGGGGATCGTTTATTAATATTACTCCTCACCTATTCTGGTCACCTGAGCAGGAAAGGCATTACCTCCCGTTGGAAATCTGACCGGCTGTTATGTTCCTGAAATATCGCACATGTTTGGAGTTTCTTTTTTGATGTCAATTGTGGCGGAAGCCATTCTATGCGTTTTTATGCTTAACAAAGCATGGATACTGTACAAGAACGAATATGGATCACCTTTACTAATGACACTTGTTTGGGACAGGTTCGTTTACAATTTTGATACATTGTCACACGCTAACGTCAGACCAGTGCGCTATATTTCTTTAGGTCAATGATTTCAACACTGGCCCCATTTTCTAGCCATACTAACATCTGACAGTATCTTCGCTGTTCTTTTTACGAATTCCTTGCTCTTTTTTGTCGGTCCTGTAAGTGACACGTTAGTTGCACTTGGGTATGTCCTTGATTTGTTCTTGAGGGGTCTAAATGACACTGATATCACAAAGATGGATATTCGCAATACCTTGCGCCTCGGGCTGTCGTCTGCTCCTCAGCATCCTTCTCCCAACACAAGTTACCTCCCGAAAGGTATCACAAAGCGGGATTGCTCTCAGACATCTACATGGAGAAACTATATTCCAGCAGCCGATGGAAAATTGATTGGTTGATAATGCGTACCATCTATATTGTGAGAGAGGGAGGGAAAAAAAGAAAAGAAAAGAAAAAAAATCCGGGGCAATTATTTATAAATATATTTAGGATACCAACCAAGTGACGTCACAGAAGTGTGACAGGACTAACCACTCGACAGGCAACTTGAAACCCTGAGCTAAAGCTATCGAATGTCTTACATATCCCAAATATGAAGTGGGTAGATACAATAAGCTTCAGCCGTAGGTTCTTTTCTCTTTCTCGAAGCTTGCCTAACATCGTAAATGTTTTTACGAGTTATGAACATGCAAGTGCCTCCACGTCAAGCTGGGTCGATTATATGACCCTTTCTGCAACTGTCAAAGGAAAATCTACACTCTTAAACATACCTTGAGATTTCTAAATTCCATAGACCCACCTAAATCCTCTGGTTCGTTCTAATGGGTATAATCGGGGATATCATCGGCGGAGTCTTTGCACGTCAATCTTGGTCACATGGAATTTTCTGCTCGAAATCCTATAAAGAACCGTTCTTCCCAGACATCCTTTCTCTCTTTCTTCCTCCCCCCTCCACACTCCACACCCACACTCTCTTTCACATTCCACATGTCTACACTACCCAACCCCCGTTCTTCCCCCGCCTCTTCGTCTTCATCTCCGTCTTCCAAATCATCCACCCCTACCCCATCGGCATCTGCATTGAGTTCCTCGTCTCTCAATAATCAAGCACGATCCGTACCCGCACCCAGTCTCGTGTCTGACGTAAATGCCAACACTAATGCCGACGCCGACACCGTCGTCAAATCTCCGCCTCTCCCGTCATCACTTTCCTCAAATACAACTCCTCTCACCCCCGTCCACCCTTCGTTTACCCTCATGACCCCTACGCCCCCGCCATCCTCATCCCGCCCTTTGCCCGAGTCGCCGTCCGACAATAAACACAATCACAACCAGAGCCGCAACTCTAAATGGCGCGGGACTCCGCTCATGGCTGAAATTACTAATGTTGAGGATCATTGTGCAGACCATCGCCCCCAAAAGCAGGAGGACCCTGATACTACCACTCTTTCTGCCTCAACCCTTGGTACGTGGTTTTGTTCATTACTCATCAGATATAGATACGATGTTGACTGTCCCGTAGCGCCCTCCTCTACACCAGTGCCCTCTTCCTCTCCCTCGTCGTCCCTGGCTGCTTCTGCTGTCACCGCCGCTTGCTCTACGAATACGCCTAATCCCTTGCAGTACATCCTTACTTCTCGTTCTCGGTATACTTTACTGATACTGAACTTGCATCCCAGAACTACCAACGTCTACATAAACGGTCTACCCCCACACTTCAAAGCAGAGCAGCTTTACGCGCTCACCGCCCAGTTCGGGACCGTGCTCAGTTGCAGGACGTTCACGAGACAGTTGGCAGAGTGCCCTTCGTGAGTATAGAATTATCCTAAGTCCATTTCGACTTGCTTTCCATTGAGTTTTGAATTTCATCTGAAAATGCTTTGCGCATCCTACTACCGTGATCTCTTGGCCTTATGTTTCTTGGAGTTTTCCTTTGAGGATTTTTGCTCAAATTCGAGAAGTCTTTTCTGATTACCCGCTTCTAATTGCGACTTCTGGGGTTCATATTCAATTTATGAGTCATCTACGTTTCGACTACCGAGTCCTTGAGTCAACTTTCAGGTTTTTGTTGTACTCTTGTCTCTCAAAATCTTCCTTACTTCTGCTTCGCCACATCCTGTTCACGAGCTGACTTCATGGGTTTTAGCGGGTACGGATTCGTCCTGTGAGTGAACCCGTCATGATGAAAGATCAGGTTCTCAATATGCTCACCTAATCTCCGCATCAACAACTCACTTGTGCCCTTCCCACTCTTGCCTAATGGAATACTCTCGCCCCATAATTGGGCATACTTTCGCATTCAGTTTCGAGACTCTTCCCGCAGCACAGCAATGCATCGACGTCCTCCGCTCGCATCATAATCTACATCCCACATTTGCGAAGGTATGTGTATTTGACCTAGATTCTCGTGCATCATCCCCTCAGTCTCTAGTTTGTGGTGCCAAATGATAGCCTCCAATTCTAGTTTCGTCTTCTGTGGCATGTATTTGCGAGTTGTTGCATCTCCTTTCCCGTCCCACGCTGGGGGATATGGGTGGGGGGTTTTCAATCTACATCACACTTTACAATTATTTATGATTTCTTACGCTGTCAAGACATGCGCTAACCTCTTCCCTTCTTCTCTGGATCAATTCCATAGCAAGCCCACAAAATCACCCGCGCCCCCACCATGGGTACACTCTCCTCTAGTACCACCAGCCCCGTCTATCCCACATCCAACTCCAACTCCGGGCTCAATAACCCCACCAGCAGTTTTTCTTCCTTCGTCGCTGACCCCCCCAACAGCAACCTCTTGTCGAACAATAAAACTCTCCAACCCGCATACACGAGCAACGCGTCCTCCGCATATATCTCGTCACCAGTAAATCTAGCTCATATCAACTGCGGGATCAAGTACGGGGTGAATTCGGCGGAAGATGACGGCGAGGATGGGGGTGCTGATATCTATATAGAAGGGTGCGTTCGTTTTAGCGTTGTATCACAATGGCGTGCATGTCCGTGTCTTCGTGCGCTCATTGATTCGTTCTACATGTTCCCCCCTCCCTCTCCCCAATTTTTTTTTCATCTTCACCGAAAAAAAACGATGGCGTTCGCCTCCCCTAAAATATCAAAATCCTTGAAATAACTTGATCAAATGGCATTCATCCCTCACTCCATCTGCAAATACACAACGCAGGCTGCCCCCCACTCTTACACCCTCTACACTTCGTGCACTCCTAGCGCCTCATGTCCCGCGCGCCCACCGGTTTTTCGCGGATACGCGACGTGTTTCAAACTCGGACTCGGACGGCTTGATGGGAAGTGCGGATGGTGGAAAGGGTGGTGGTAGGACGGGAAGGCTTGTGGTGTTTGTCAGGCAAGTGCTTTTTCACACTTCTTTGGCGTTAATACTTTTGCATTTTCTGTTGTTGAGTTCTTTTTTTTTTACCTGGAAACGACAGATATTTTCTGTTCGTTGGTGCTTAGTCTTGATTTTGTTCCTGTTGGAATTAACACCATCATCTTTGTTAATTATTTTTTCAAAGCGCATACTTCTCCAGCCCTTGCCGATAGTTTCGCTCTTTTCGTTTTCTCAGTGTGGCAACAGACTTACGATTATTTATTATTTTATTTTTCATTCATCTATGATCTTTCACTTTTTTGGGGACCCCATTTCTCTCATCTTTCAGCTGCTCACCCGCACTCCCCTCTTCCCCTCCCTCTTAGACTTTCGTCTCGCGCGGCAGCCCACGATGTCCGCGCTAAGCTTCATGGCCGTGCGATCCGCGGGTACAGTGCACGCCTCGGAGTGACCTTCGCTGACGACCTGGATGCCGAACGCGAGCGAGAGGCCGAGCTGGCCGCAGACCATGGGCATGCGGCCGAGTACGGTTTTGGTTTTGAGGGTGGGGGCGTGGGTGTCCATGGTCCGGATGATGGTGGTAGGTATGATGCGTACGGCGACGTGGGGGTGAATGGTCCTGCGTATGGCAACACGAACGCCAGTGCGGATGTCTATTCCACGGGAGGCACGTACGGCTACTCCAAAACTGAGACTAATTTGACAGGCAACGTTCACAACGCGCCGAAATCGACCACGAATGCGACTACGCTCCAGAAGATCACGCAACAACCGGTCATATCTGGACTCCCGGCCCCCATAAACGGAGGGTACAACGATCCGTTTTATGATGGGTTTGAAGGGAGTGGGGACGTTGTCGGTTATGGGACTGGGGAGTGGCATGGGGGTTTGGAGGGAAGTGGGATCGGGAACCTAGGATATGGACAACGTCAGACTCATAACCAAAACGTCGGTCTTGGGGTAGGGAATGGTTTGGGCAGCTTTGAACAGGTGCAACGGTTACTCCAGGTCCAGAATTTGCTCCAAAGTCAGAACCAGCATCAGATGCATAACCAGCTCAATACGTCTCGCTGTATGTCTTCCCACCTTTCTTTTCTCAAGTACTTGACTGATCGAGAACACTTTTGTTCATCCAATTATCACTCATTTTTCCTCGGTTTCCATTCTCGCCGGTTTCCCATTACGATCTGCATTTCGTTTCAATCCCGTACCCCATATTTCACCTCGTGCCAGATTCTGAACGTCTCAACCCTGACACACTTCCCCTTCGTTCCCGTGCCCGCCAATACACCGATCCCCCTTCACCTTCTCCACATGCGCAAACCGCCAATGCCCATGGAGTTTCTGCACTCTCTCATGGGTCTCTGCATGCTAATCGCAACAACTTGCACCCCAATCTCGCTCATCGCATCCCCAACCTCCCCAACACCCACACGCCGATGGATGCGCATGCCATCCCCGCCCCACTGCAGCCCATCAGCGCAACGCTCCACGAGCTTCAGTTGCAGCTCGACAATCTCCGCCCCTTGTTGGCTGCGTATAGCCAGGGAGGAGAATTTCAGGGACAGGCACAACAAGGAGGACAGGGAATTGGGAAGGGGATTGGGACCTACGGAGATGGCGGCGGGGGCGGCATCAACCCTTTGAACGCCTCTTCCAATGCCGGGGGAAACCGCGATGTGGGAATGGGCTCCCTCAGTACATTCAATACCAATGCTAATGTTCCAGCATCTCTTGCTACTTTTCCGCCCCATGGACTTCGTCCCCGCTCCCTTTCCACAGCTCTTACCCAGACCTCTGGGTCTGCTTCGATCTTTGGAGGTAACGGCGGAGGAACGGGAGTCAGTAAGACAGGAACGACGCTGAACCCTCGCGCACAGACGTATGCGCATCCACATGCGCATAGTGGCCATTCTGGGCAATCTGTCAACCTCAATGCAACCTCCATCACTACTACAACTACAACTGGCACTTCCGGTTCCGACAAACCTAATTCCGACTCTAGTTCTGCAAAGTCTCATGTCACCGTACCTGCATCCTCCAATATGACAAGCACCCACACACCCTCCACTCCTGACAAGTCCACATCTACGTCTCCCCTCTCTCCCGTCTCTTCAAATTCCCACACCCCTTCTCCAGCACTTAGCCTCACCCCCACTCCTACCCCCGGTCTACATGTTCGTGCACAAACATCAACAGAGCCTATGCCAAGTGTTCGCTCTCGTGCCCATACGACAACGGGCCACGGATTGGGGGGGCTTGAAACGAATCCGATGGGGGGAGCGGGGAAACTTATGGGCGGAATGGGGGCTACGGGGCATGGAGTGGGATTAGGCGCTCCGTTGTTTCCGCACCCGCAGGCACAGACATCGTCGGGATTACAGACTCAGAGAAATGTGGCGTGATTACAAGGTGATGGGGGGGCAGGGCTTGGACTTGAAGAACCATTGACACGATATGGGTTTACTGCATGGTGGTTCAGGCGATAACGGCGAGACAACATTCTTCACCCTACCACAGGAACCAAGACGATCCCCATTCCGTTACGATACTCCAATTCTATCATCGTCACCCACCATTCGGTCTCAGTTTCATCAGCTTAACAATATTCACTATCACTATCACTCTTGTTCTCTCTAGTCATGTCTACTTTTCTCATCTCAGCACTTCAACTTTCTCTCAGCTTTGTCTCTCAGCGCTCATTATCACCTCGAGCCAAGTTATCAAGCATCATTCATGATCGTGCTTTCAGTTTCTTCTCTTGTACTCACGACTTATTTCTAGACTCTCACATCCAATTCCAGCAAGCCAGCTTCTCATTGTATTTCCCCCACTCCCTAAAGATTCATGACGCACCTTACACTCGAATTCGCGCTCTCATCATTCCGATTCCACTCTCAGAACACGGCACTATACTTCCATCGCACGATCGTCTATGCCTCTATGTCTGGTCTATGCACGCACACACGCACGCTATGCCACATGTACTGCTATGATACGTATGCCCGTTGTCCATGTCTTTGTTCTGCTATGCAATACAGCTTGATATGTTTCTCCACTGTCCGAGTTCAACCGCTATACGTAAGTTACCTTTGCACTCAGCGTCTAAACATCGCGGAGGCATACCGCTGTTCTAACTCGCCGAACCTATTTCACCTGAGCCTCAATCGACAAGCCCTAACATTTCCTGCGACCACCGCAAGCCAAATTTCCAACCTTGAATCGGGAACGGCGTGTTCCCTCTTCTTCCCTTCTTAGCAGATAGCAGTAGCTCCACTACCATCTCCGGCGGTCATCTTCTAATCGCGTCTTGATCCCTGCTAGCGCCTTCCACATTTACTTCCGTCGGTCGTTCGCCCCACTGTGATTCTCCCGATGTTGCATCGTGCTGCACCTTCATAACAGTTCACAATGAGATCTCAGCCTGAGATCTATGTGCTGTACTTCCTTTAAGGTTCTACAATCGGTCCTGTCGATCGACCGGATGATGCTGGCGATAGTCCCGCCAGCCACTTTTCAGCCAACATGAGACCTGCATTCCTCGTCTACAGAGGAGTGGTGCTTGCACACCCCCTCTTTACCCCCACCTTCGTGCTCGTCTCTCACCATCCCTCCCATTGCGTTTGCTTCAGCTCAAGCCTCTCTCCAATCTCCAGAGTGCTTGACTGATTGACCGATTGAGCGGCGACGCCGAAGCCTCAGCGACTCGGTACGTTTCGGTGCTGCGATGCCACCTGCGTACTGTAAACAGGTTGGGCCTTGGCGTGTCTCGAAGGAAGTGATTGGGAGTGGGACTACATGTAAGTCTGTTTTTTTTTTCCCATGATATTTGTGCCAATGTTTTGTTTTGCGCGCCGACTTGCGTTGTATGTTCTGTCATGCAGCAAC
>QLPG01013640.1:0-14048 GCA_003314385.1 Gomphus sp. MG54 | reverse complement strand
GGCTCAAGCAATCGGGCAGAGAGTGGTATAAGTGTTTATCGAATGCCCTTTATTCTATTGGATTTATAAAATCAGCCTCAGACGCTGCAGTATTCTATAGACATCGGGCAAACAACTATGCCATCATTGGAACTGCCATAGATGATCTCACCACATGCTCCTGTCAATTCACTCCACTCATTTACGTCACATCCCATATGCTCTCTATTCCATTCCATCTTCATTTATGTTTAATATCCTTTCATTTACATTTCATTCCATTTTCATCTGTTCGCAATTCCACTCAGTCCTTTATGTCCGATCTGCTATTATGTTCCTTAGGGTAACTCCATTGGGAATCGGAGTGACATGTCACTCCACAATGTCATGGAGGAGATCATTATTTGGGACGTAGTATTTCTGTTTCTCACTTTTCACGATCCTCGGCTTTCTCATTCTATTATAGGAATCTATTCGACTCCTAGTAGATTAGAAAGTAGTATAAAAGATCTTGTACTCATAGTTCAGTCTTCAGTCAGAAAATCAACCTTGATTTTGACTAAGGTTCCTCTGTTCACTTCTGTCTGTCTCGCCTTTATGAAATTGGGGACCGTGCAGTCTAGTAGGCACAACGCATAATGTTGAAGCCAAGCTCCATCCAGAACCTCGCCATTGCCTCACCTTTGGGAGATTAAATATATTACAATTACGTCCTTTCTCTACATCGTAACAGTATTTTCTGACTACCACACTTGATCGCACTTCATCTTTGCATATCACGACCATCATGAAAACCTGCTCTACTACTCGCAGTTTACCTTTCATCGTAGAAGTCCCAAGTTAGTTGCAGGAGATTTCCTCACTTCGACAGCTGTCAGAACAACCTTCAATTTGCGAAGCTGGCCCATCAGGAGGGAAACGCTCCTCCTGAACCTGAGGACAATGATGAAGAAAACCCAATCAACGATAACGATGACAATGAGCCAAATCCAAACCCTGTTCAAGTTTCAAATCCGAACCCCACTCATGTTTCTAATCCTAATCCAACTCTTAATTCCAATCCGACTCTTAATTCCTCTTCTAGTTCAGACAAAATTATCAAGGGACTGGTCGATTGATTAGCCCAACAGCCTTCTAGATCTAATCCCAACCCTGGTCATCATGCCAAGGTTCACAAGCCTGAGGTTTACGACAGTACCGACCAAGCTAAGCTTCACACATTCTTTTTACAATGCATGCTAAACTTTCGAGACCGTCCGTCTGCATTCTTGACAGATGTGTCAAAGGTCCAATACACCATCTTGTACCTCACAGGCCCCGCACTCTAGTATTTTGAACCCATGATTCTTGGCAAAATCCAGCCTGAGTCTAGTGGGCTTAAGGTGTGGAAGGACTTTCGTCAAGAGCTGGAACCAACTTTGGCCCTTTCAACAGCGCTGTGCAAGCAGAAATTGAGCTCTGCAAGATAGTTATGAAAGACAACCATCATGCGGCATGATACTTCATCAACTTTGCCAGAGCATCCACTTGCACCCAGTGGAATGACACTGCCCTCGCACATGTGGCATACAAGGGGTTGGCCAGACGTATCAAGGACAGCCTCCTTAACTTCCCTCATTTCAAAACTCTCACCAAACTCAGACAATATTCACTCAAGATCTACAGCAGATATTGGGAACACAAGGAGTTTGACAACTTTGGAAATCCTTCAAAGCTGAACGGGTCCTTGTCCAAATCCAACTCCAACAACAACAACCATCAGTCTTCTTCCAACTCGAACAACTCGAACAACAAAAAGAGTAAGAAGGGGGGGAAGAAGAATGGCAATGATAAGTCTTCCAACAATAACAACAACACTAACAAAATTGCATCCAAGCTCGGAAAAGATGGGAAGCTATTGCCTGAAGAATGTCAAAGGTGAATTGACGTGGGACTTTGTCTCTTGTGTGCTTCAAAAGGTCACATGGTCAAGGACTGCCCCAAATCCAATTCCCAATCCTCATCGACCTCTTCTTCTAACAACAAATCCAACAACTCCAACAATAAGGAAACCATGAAAGCACACGCGACCAAGGCAAGCACTTCTGACACCAATGCCAAAGACAACATGGCGACGGAGTCAAAAAAATGAGCCGCAACCTTGGAAATGCACAAGCTGAGGATTGAGTTAGCCTCTCTCACGTGCTGTTCTTGAATGCCCTTTCTTCTGATTCTCCTATTTCTCGTGTATCTTCTACTTCTGAAACTTCGAAAACTTCACTTATACTTAATCTGTCTTGTTCTCTTATTTCTGAACTTCCTCTTGTTACGCTCTTAGATCGTGGTTCTTCAGACTGCTTTATTGAATCACGAGTTGTGCAGAAATATTCTTTGCCTACTAATTCAGTTCCTGCTATTCCATTGAAATTATTTGATGGTTCTACTAATTCTGTCATTACTCAGACTATGACAATTCCAATCTGATTTCCGACCGGCAAACTTCAGAACATCACCTTCTACGTGACAACATTGGATGGCAGTTACTCTGCAGTACTTGGCTTCAACTGGCTCACCCGCTACAATCCATCAATTGACTGGGTATTGGGCAGTATAACCTTCAAGTCTATGAAACTGACCACTGTTCCAACACCTCAGGCCTCAACCACTGCTTCACAGTCCAGCACCCTGCTTCCTAGCAATCCATTGCCATCTCTGAAGTTGGAGGCTCCGCAGATAGCCCTAGTTAATGCAGAAGTGTTTGTTCATGCCTGCAAACTAGAAGGTTCACAGGCCTTTCAACTCAACCTCGCAGATCTCAACAAATATGCTCGAGGTTCCACTACAGTTGATTCCTCAGACAACCTGGATAGCATTAAACAGCATGTTCCAGAATTCTATCGTGACTTTGCTGATGTCTTTAGTAAACAGTGCGGTAATACTCTGGCTCCCCATAGACCCTACGATCTCAAGATCAACCTTGAGGACCGCACTTTGCCCCCTCTTGGCCCCATTTATTCCCTCTCAGTATCCAAACTCCAATCACTACGAGACTTCATCAACGAACATCTCAACATGGGCTTCATTTGACCCTCACGTTTGTCACATGGTGCACCAGTACTATTCGTACACAAGAAGGACAGCTCCCTGCAGCTCTGTGTAGACTTTTACGGTCTAAACAGAATTATGAAGAAAGACTGTTATCCACTTCCCCTTATTTCCGACCTCTTAGACACCCCCAAGAAACCTCATATATACACTAAAATCAACCTCAGACATGCCTACCACCTCGTTCGAATTGCAGAAGGGGATGAATGGAAGACAGCCTTTAGGACATGTTATGGATCTTTTGAGTGGCTTGTCATGCCTTTTGGACTTTCTAATGCCCCTGCTGCATTTCAGCACTTCATGAACAATATTTTTGGTGACCTTTTAGACAACTGCACCATAGTCTATTTGGATGACATCCTCATCTATTCCAACAACAAATCCTCGCATATCGAACATGTTCGCGAAGTTCTACGATGATTATGCAAACATAACTTGTACGCTCGAGAAGACAAATGTTCCTTCCACCAAACATCCATCGAATACCTCGGATATATCCTGTCACCCAAGGGCCTTACAATGGCAGAGGACAAGGTCAAATGTATCACTCAATGGCCTGAGCCGCGTAAAGTCAAAGATGTCTAATCATTCCTCGGATTTGCGAACTTCTATCGGAGATTCATTTTCAACTATTCCTCTATTACGACTCCTCTTACTCGACTCACTCGCAAAGGTCTGGCTTGGAACTGGAGTGAGGAGTGTAGAGATGCATTTAATAAGCTGAAACTGGCATTCACGTCTGCCCCCATTTTAACTCATTGGACTCCTGATTTGCCCTTGATCGTGGAGACAGATGCATCAGATTATGCTTTAGCAGCTATACTCTCCCAACACTCCTCAGACAGCAAGCTTCATCCTGTCACATTTCATTCCCGAACTTTCACCTCTCCACAACTCAATTATGACATCCACGATAAAGAACTGCTTGCAATTTTCGAAGCTTTTCAAAAGTGGCATCATTACTTAGAAGGTTCCGGCAACCCTGTCAATGTCATCACCGATCACAAGAACTTGGAGTACTTTTGAACAACCAAGTTGTTGACTAGATGTCAAGCTAGGTGGTCGGAATACCTCTCTCAGTTTAATCTTGTCATCTGTTTCAGACCAGGTCATTTGGGCACTAAGCCTGATTTGCTCACTAGACGATGGGACGTCTACCTTAAGGAGGGGATGAGCGACTATGCCACCATTAATCCCCAAAACCTTCGACCCATCTTCTCTCAGCACCAGTTGACCATGTCCCTTCGAGCCATGAGCCTCGTCGAACTAGTACTGAGGGCCTCGACTCTTATGGACACTGAGCGTATCCTGAATGACATCAGACATCATCTTCCTTCCAACTCCTTAGCCCAGAAACACCTCGCAAATAACGATGACCCAAAGTGGCAGACTAATTCAAATGGTCTGTTGCTATTCGACAATCGCATCTACATTCCCGAGGCCCAAGACTTATGCTTATGTGTGTTACAACATTAGCATGATCACATTCTTTCTGGACACTTCGGAATTAACAAAACCATAGACCTCGTCAGACACAACTACAATTGGCCTGGCATGCGCTCATTCATTAAAGACTACTGCAAGTCCTGCACGACGTGTATGCAGAATAAATTGCAATGTCACAAGCCATATGGATTACTCAAACAGCTTCCAGTACCAGACAAACCCTGGAACTTGATATCCATGGACTTCATTGAGCAGCTCCCCACGTCCTTGGGATTCACGGCCATCCTAGTCATAGTCGACCGCTCTACCAAACAGTCTATCTTCATTTCTACTTCCATCACCATCACTTCCTCTCAGCTCGCAGAACTCTTCATACTTCACGTATTCTCCAAACACAGCATTCCATCTCACATCACTTCAGATAGAGGCTCGGAATTCGTGTCCCACTTCTGGCATTCTCTTGGGAAGGCCCTTGACATGAAGTTGAATTTCACCTCAGACTATCACCCAGAAGGCAGTGGCCAGACCAAGCGTACTAATCAGACATTAGAACAGTACCTCCATGTCTATTGCAACTATCAACAAGACAACTGGGCCCCGCTATTACCCCTTGCAGAGTTCGCCTATAACAACGCTCCCAGTGCCACCACTGGAATCTCGCCTTTCTTTGCCAACAAAGGCTATCATCCCAATCTTGCCATTCATCCTGAATGCAACCTCACTTCATCACGAGCGCAAGACTTCATAGTCAACCTGGACAAGTTGCACCAGCAGCTTGAAACCAACATCCTCAATGCTCAACAAATGTACCAATCCTCAGCTGATGCCAAATGACTTCTATCTCCAGACTTCACCATTGGCAGTCTCATGTTTATCAAAGCCAAATTTCTCAGGACCACCCATCCTGTGAAAAAGCTAGCTGAGAAGTTTTTGGGTCCATTTGAAATCATTGCATGTCCCGGTACTCACTCTGTTACTCTGAAACTCCCAGGCTAGATGAACACAGTACATCCTGTATTCCATGTTTCAATGCTTGAGCCAGCCACTCCTAATCCCATTCCTAATCACATTCAACCACCTCTGCCCCCAGTCATAATCGACGGTGAACCCAAATTCGAGATATCCGAGATCCTGGACTCGAAAATCAATAATCGACGTATGGCATGCAGGCTGTTGTACTTAGTGCGGTGGGCAGGATATGAAGGCACAGATGAAGAAACTTCATGGCTCCTTGTAACAGAACTCAACTACATTTCAGAACTCGTTCAAGACTTTCACAAGTTGTATCCAGATAAACCTGGACCATTACCTATTCCATAAGCACCTCGTAATTTCTCTTCTGTTCACTCTCGCTCATTCCGTTCACTCTCGCTCATTCCATTCACTCTCGCTCATTCCGTTCACTCTCGCTCATTCCGTTCATTATCACTCTCGCATTTCAGTTCCGTTCACTCCGTCTTCAAGTTCAAAAAATAATACTTAATTCCAATTCACTCATTTCAACTCGCAATTCAGCTTCTTCTTTCCGTTCTCAAGTTCAATCCTCAGTTTCCATTTCATCACTCCTTATTCCAATTCAACTCTATTCTGAACTTCAATTCACTCTCTACCATTAACCCTCAATTCCTATTCTACAAGTCCAACTCTATTTCCCCATCTCCATCCAAGTCATCAAACACGTTCCTCGGATTTCCATCCTCAGTAACCCAGCCTTCCCAAGACCCATACGCCCTTGATGGCTCTGGCTCCAACTCCTTGCTCTGCGACCGCTGATAGTGTAACATCATCTGCAACTCGCTCACCTCACCTTGCAGTTGACTGATTTCACCTCGCAATTCCTCATTGGTCATACAACTCTCCGACACCTGGAACTTGTATTCTAGGAGCTCCTTGCAATGTGCTTCGACTGACCACTGTAGTTCCAAAAGGGTGGCAGTCAATGCAATGACCGGTGAAGGGGCAGGAGGTGCAGAAGGGACGGCTCTGGGAGGTAGCATAACCTCAGGAGCCGGTGGTGGAGGAGGTGGAGGGGTTGGAGCAGGTGGTGGAGGAGGTGGAGAAGTTGGCGCAAGAGGAGGTGGAGGGGTTGGTGGTGGTGGTGGAGGCATGGGAGGGGCTCGCAATGGCAATGAGATGGTGATCTGTAGTGTCTGTGCCACAGTGGGTGGAGGAGATGACTCCTGAGGAGGGTTAGGTGGTAGAGGAGGCAGTGGGGAATGAGGGTCAGGGAGGAAAAGGGGAGTATGCACTCTGGGTTCCAACCTCGGCCTTTTCGAGGGACCTGCACCATCATCACCATGTTCTCCTTCTGGCGTACCTTCCCTTGACTGCTTTTTAGACCTCGGATTTCCTTCTTCCTCAGGATTCCGCTCCTTGACTTTTCCCTTACCCTTCCTCTTACTCGTACCGTGACCTCTCTCATTTATACTACAACCAACACCTCTCTCACTACACTACACACATGCACCTAGATCCAGATCTAAGTCCCACTTCCTTAAGCACATGTTGCCTCGCTTTTTGCTGTGACTGCAAGGTTTCCTGATGATGAAACTGCAAGACCAGGGTGTACGGTCATCTTGTTCACCCAACCTCACCTTTCGATAGTAGACGCTGTTTGCGTCACCCTCGTCATTCCTCATCTGAAGACGAGCATACTGCAAAAAACAAAGATCAATAACTACGTCAATTCCAAGGCAACCTTTACTCGCCTTCACACTTTTCGAATTCACCCCTTCGGTCCAGGGCTCTCACACATCTATATGCTCTTGTTCAAGTAGCACCTGGCTGCGCTCAATGGTAGACGACGATGGGGATGGGACGATGGTGGGGAGGTTGTTTCACCTCAGAGATAGGTGGTGACTGGCAAAGGGTTGAGACCCATTAGCTTCTGCACATAGGCAGGGTTGATGTAGTAACCTTCCATTGGCGATGTTGACGATGGATACCCCCCAAACTCTCACGACTTCTCTTATATGCATTCGTACTTCCGAACTCCAACAGGGCCACCATTCTAGAACTTCATTTCCATGGCCTTGTAGGACTCAGCCATAAGGGGGGGATACTGTCAGGAACCATACGCCGGCAAGCCGACTATTCATTTCAACCCACTCAGCCCAACTCTGCTCTCGCTTGCTATTCAACATAACGTCCTCAGCCCATGGACTATATGCACCTCGTGTATCCGTCTTGGCATCACATGCTCCTGTCAATTCACTCCACTCATTTACGTCACATCCCATATGCTCGCTATTCCATTCCATCTTCATTTACATTTAATATCCTTTCATTTACCTTTCATTCCATTTTTATCTGTTCGCAATTCTGCTTAGTCCTTTATGTCCGATCTGCTATTACGTTCCTTAGGGTAACTCCGTTGGGAATTGGAGTGATATATCACTCCACAATGTCACGGAGGAGATCATTATTTGGGACGTAGTATTTCTGTTTCTCACTTTTCATGATCCTTGGCTTTCTCATTCTATTATAAGAATCTATTCGACTCCTAGTAGATTAGAAAGTAGTATAAAAGATCTTGTACTCACAGTTCAGTCTTCAGTCAGAAAATCAACCTTGATTTCAACTAAGGTTCCTCTGTTCACTTCTGTCTGTCTCGCCTTTACAAAATTGGGGACCGTGTGGTCTAGTGGGCGCAACGCATAATGTTGAAGCCAAGCCCCATCCAGAACCTCACCATTACCTCGCCTTTGGGAGATTAAATATATTATGATTATGTCCTTTCTCTACATCATAACAACCTTGGTCAGTATAGCTTCGGTCAGGACCTGTCAAGTACGTATACTGAGACCCATCCACTCAGCAATGCCAACCAAGCAACCATCCTATATCCACAACCAAGTGTCCATGCCACATGCATAACACTTGGTATGCCGGTCTCGGCTCGGTACATCCACCATCTACACTCCTTGTCCTCACCCTTTGGTCCATCTCACCTCAGGACTTCCTGTCCTTGTATTATCCTCGGCCATGACTCCATTGTTTTATAGTCAGCCACTCCCTATTGTCCTATCCTTGGCCGCACTTCTATTATTCTATCCTTTATTGTTCTATGCCTGTTTGCATCCCTTCATTCTAATTTTACTCGTTGTGGACAATAACCACATGCTCTGCATAACTTGTTGTCTCACATTCCTTATTCCACATGTCGCTTCTTAACCTATATAAGTAGGACATGCATGTACATGTTTCCTCATTCTGGATATCGACTAGGCTTAGGCCCTTCTACCTTCTTCTCTCCTGTTAAGTCCTTGACTCAGGCTGGCATCACCAGCATCCTCCTGAGTACTTGTCTGTTGCAAATTGGTGGCACGCACGGCAAAGTAGGGCACAACACACAAGTACGTTGAAGCCAATGCCACTACTCCTGGCCTGTAGGACTTGGCCATTGTCCACCTGACCCCTCAGCAGTACCGAAGTCCGTTAGTACCTGAAGCTTGACAGGACCAAATCTCAGAGGGTTCTCCTAACATCACCCCCCCTCTAGAATGTGGTATCCCTGATGCATTGATTCCTATAGGCAGGACCAGTGTGTGAGATTTGAAGGTGGATGCAGTCATTGAGTGAATTTGGTGAGGGGCACTAGGGTACAGGTGATAGAAATTGGTAATAAGGTCAGGAGCCTGTATGTCATTCTCATTTTCTCAAGAGTTTTCTCTGTAGCCATAACCCTTCTACTTGATAAGGAACTGCAACCGGTTTGCTCTCATTCAGCTGTCAAGTACTTGTTTGACCTTGAAGTGTTCTTTGTCATTGTGTAAGACCGGTTGGGGTGGGGGTGGTGTTATGATATGAAAGAATGATGTAGTCATAATTAAACATAATATCTCCCAAGGTCAAAGCAATGGTGAGATTCAGAGTAGGGCAAGGCTTCAACTTGTATGTTAAGCCCACCAGATTGCACAGGTCTCTAATTTTGGAATAGCAAGACAGAAGAAGCTTAGTTGAAATCAAAGTTGATTATCTGACTGAGGACTGAACTACAGAATGTACAAGATCTTTATACTACTTTCAAATCTACGAGGAGTTGACTAGATTCCTATAATAGATGAGAAAGCTGAGGATTGTGAAAAGCAAGAACAGAAATACTATGTCCCAATCTTGATCTCCTCTGTGACATTGAGGGGTGACATGTCACCCCAATTCCCAATGGAGTTACCCTATAAGGAATGTAGTAGTAGATTGGATATCAGAGATAGAATAGAATTGCAAATAAGGAAAGTGGAGTGGAATGTAATGAAAAGGATATTAAATGTAAATGAAGTGAAAATGGATTTGTAAGCATATGGAGAGAGACGTAAATAAGTGGAGTGTATTGACAGGTGCATGTGATGCCAAGATAGATACACGAGGTGCATATAGTTCATGGGCTGAGGGCATATAGTTGAATAGGCAAGTGAGGGCAGAGTTAGGCTAAGTAGGCTGAAATGAATAGTCAGGCATGCCGGCATGCGGTTCCTAATAGGTGATTGATACCTGCCTGGGATCAGGTCTTCTAGGGCTGGGGTGAGTTTGATGACTTGGAAGATAGGGTGGATGTGACTCAGGCCTTTTGGGAGTTGGAGGTGATATGCATGGATCCCAACTTGTTTTTCGATGAGGTAGGGGCTGAGTCGCTTATGCACCAACTTCTTCATCGGTTGGTTGGTGTGGATGTCGCTCACATTGAGGTATACCTTGTTGCCTAGTACAAACCTTGGTGTCAGCTGGCACTGGCAATTGTAATAAGTCATCATATATTCCTATGCCCTTTCTAAGGTAGCCTTCACCTCAGAGAGTGCCCCTTCCATCTACTCCTTGAATTTGTTTACAGACTCAAGGCAACATGGGGGCTGACATGGTTTGAATTCTATGTGTGGATGGTGGCCTATGTCCAGTAAGAATGGCATCTCTTGGGTCAAAGCATAGACATGGTTGTTGTATTGGAACTCAGCCAAGGGCAAGAGGTCATCCCAGTTGTCCTACCTTTCATTAACAAAGAGGTGGAGGTTATAGGGATTATAGCAACTTTGTGCAGTAGTTCAGAGAATTTATTGGACAATCTAGTTAATTATCTCCTCAGTATAGTCAACCACCCAGAATATATTCAAAGAATATACCTAGTTAATTATCTTACAGATAAAAAGAAAGAAATTCAGTCAAAGTATTATATGAACTATAGTACTTTACTCACCTCCTCAGTGTAGTCAACCACTGAGGAGGGAAGCATACGCAGGTGATGTTTCACCTGCATGTATCCTACAACCGGCTCCTGACCCTATCGAAGGTTTGAGCCAGGCTGCTGGTCCCTATCCAGGGAGCCAGCCATGCGTGTTGTGCAGTGCATGTGTAAGCGTGCATGAGTACATACAAAATGAAGAATAACTCCCTTAATATTGAGGGTAAAAATACAAAATAATAACAAATTTTTTCAGAATGAAAAAGCACACAGAATGGCATAGAAATCGATATATAAGTACAATATATTGAGATTGGTCTCTCAGGGGTGGGATGCAAGTTTGCACCCTACAGAGGTGCTGCTCTAACTCCTGGTTCACCTGCTTGGTTTGTCTATCTGTTTGAGGGTGGTAGGTGGTGGAGGCCACCAGCCAAATCCCCAACAGGTGGTAGAGTTTCTCAGGTGAATTTGTGGATAAATTATACTCCTAGGTCAGATACCACTACCCTTGGTAGGCCATGTAGCTTCCATACATGATGCAAGAAGAGGCATGCCACTCTGGCGGCCATAACTGTCGTGTGGGTTGGGATAAAATGTGTTTGCTTAGACACCAAGTCTACCATGTTCATCACCGCATTGTACCCATGTGTGTCAGGCAGTTCTACTATAAAATCCACACTTATCATATCCCATTGCACCTTGAGGACCAGGAGCAGGTGGAGCTTGCTAGCAGGGTGCTGCCTCTGGGTCTTCATCTGTAGGCACAACTCGTACATGTTAGTATACTCACCGATATACTGAGACATGTGGGGCCACCAGTAGTGTTGAGAAACAAGTTCCAGGGTCTTCCAGTGGTTGGAATAGCCAGCTACCTTAGAGTCATGGTGCTGGGCTATGATCCATTGTTGGAGGTCCCTTACATCTGGGACATATGCCTTGCCTCAGAAGGTCAGCAACCCATCAGTCTCAGCCCACTCAGCTGAAACTAGAAATTTTCCTGCCACCTCTAGTAACTTCTGCACACCTCTGCCACTTCATCCTCTAACATTCCCTCACCAAACACCTTTCTAAGATCCCAGGTAATCTCTCATTCTTCCCCTTCTAGCACAAGCCCTTCAAGTGCCCTTACTATGAACAGTTCAGGTCAAAGAAAGACCAGGTAACTGTTGTTGCCCACTCCTAAGCTATGGTCCAGTTGACATGATAAGGTATCAGACTTCTTTATTGTCACCCTGGGTCAGTGTTGTAAGTCAAAGTTGAAGAGTGAGAGGTAGAGCAACCAGTGGGCCTGTCATCAGTTTAGCCTTTTTGAAGACCATAAGTACTCCAGGCTTTTGTCATCAGTCTAGATTTTGATGCAATGTTTGGCACCTTTGGAGGAAGTGCCTCACTCTTCCAAGGCCCAGAGGATTGCAAGCATCTTCTTGTTATGGATCTTGTAATTCCTTTCTACTGAGGAGAAAATTTTTGAGTAAAAGGCAATTGGGTGCCACTTGCCATCATTGGGCAACTACTGCAAGAGGATCACTCCCATAGCATATCGGAACTATCCACCTTTACTTGGTGGGTTGGCTGTCATCGGCAAAAACAAGAATGGGCACCATTGTAAACTTTCTTTTAAGCCCTTCAAAGGCTGCTTGCTCTACATCTCCCCAGCTCCACTTTGAGTCCTTCTTCATGAGCTTGAACAATGACCTAGTGTAGTGCAAGAACCCTTCAATGAATCTTTGGTAGAAGTTAGTGAAGCTGAGAAAGGCTGGAACCTCCTTTCAGCTAGATGGGGTTGGCCAGCCTATAACACCAGCTACCTTGACTAGGTCTATCTCTACCTTCCCATGGGATATTATGAGCCCCAGATACTCAATCTTTGTCCATTCAAATTTGCACTTTTCTGGCCAAAGGTAGAGCTTGTGGGTCCTCAGCCATTCAAGGACCTCCCAAATGACTCATTGATGCTCTTTGAGAGTCTCAGTAAAGATGAGGATATTGTCCAGGTACACACATATGTGCCCCTCAATGATGAGATCTTGGAAGATGTCGTTCATCATGGTCTGGAATGTTACCAGGCTATTGGTGAGGCTGAAAAACATGATGAGGAGCTTGAAAAGACCTTGATTTGTTCAGAAGGCTGCCTTCCACTCATCTCCTTCCTTGATCCACATGTTATTGAACCTCCACTGTATATACAACTTGGTGAAGTACTTGGCCCCTTAAAGCTAGACTATAAGTTCCAAAATGATGGGGAGGGGATAATGCTTCTTCACTGTCATTGTGTTGAGTACCTTGTATGTTCTGTATTTTAAGACTCAGCTGCTCTAGAGGATGTAGAGATTGTCCAGCCTGGGGGTTGGAGATAGGAGCTGCTTGGTCTCTCTGTTCCCCAATCTACAATGGGGTAGGATCCCCATTGGGTCAGTGGCAACTTCAGTTATGAGGGACCATACTCAGTCAAGTTATCAGTTGTATGAGGGTTATAAAGCACCAACAATGGATGGCATCTGGGAGGCTACATAACCCATTGGGATTGAGCATAGGAGTTGCAATGGGGATATTACATCAGGCAACAGACAATGGGTTATGCCAAACTTCTATGCTATGAGGAATGACTTGATTTGCCAATGGTTTGATAAGAAGACTGGAACCCTAGCTTTCAATTAGAAGCAAGTGACTTTTGAGTCTGACCTATTGCACAAGCCTCCAAGGTATTGTTTGTCTACTTCAGCTGGTTAAATCATGGGTGCTACTGGGAGATCATTGTTGTGTGAATGAGAGTTGATGGCCTGGCAAAACATAATATAGCCTTAGCCTATAGTGATTAGGTGTAACCATCCAGCAAGTATTACAAAGCTTTTCATATAAGGCTATGTCATCTGCAAAGTTCCTATTATTTCTTAGACATCAAACCTCTTCTAGTCCTCCCTGTCAAGCTGTCAAACTTTGGTAATGCCAAAGATGTGGATGGGTAATGGCCAAGTCCTGTAGGCCAGAAGTAGTGGCTTTGGCTTCAATGTACTCATGTGTTGTGCCCTACTTGCCGTGTGTGCCACCAATTTAGAACAGAGGAAGTACTTGGAGGGTGCCAAAAGTGCCAGCCCAAGTAGGTGACTTTACAGAAGAAGGAGGAGACAAGGGGCCTAAGCCTAGTTGATACCCAGAATGAGGATATATGTACATGCATGCTGTTATAGCCCATACCTTCAACAAACCCACACTAACCCCCACAACCACCCGCTCCCGAGACCTTCCGACCGAAAAAAGACAAAAGACCTTTTCCGTGGATCCCGTCCCCGTCATGCCCGTCCGAGACACCGCGACCAAGACACCGTTCCCGAGTCCGCTCCCGACCGAGGACTCAATACTTTGATAA
>QLPG01013637.1:4640-18746 GCA_003314385.1 Gomphus sp. MG54 | reverse complement strand
AGTGATGTGCATGTGGCGTGGATATTTGTACGTGGATGACGGATGTACGGAACCGAGACACGTTATGCATGCTGCGTGGACGCTTGTATATGGACGTGGGATGGTTGTTTGGTCGGCACTGGTGAATATCAGGGACCTCGGTACGTGGACTTGACACATGGGAGCTAAGATCTCTGAAGAAGAATTCCTTGATATCATATTATCCTCATTGCCACCTTCCTATGAATCAGTCATGAATGCCCTCACAACCTCTCTTGAAGAAGTCAGAAAGCCTTTGGATCCAGACAATATCATCCGGGTACTTAAATCACAATATGATAGACGTAGGACATTGTCCCTTACCCAAGAGGACCAAGGTTTTGTGCGTACTGCAGATAAAAAGGTGCATATATGCACCAACTGCAAAAAGCCGGGACACACTGTTGATATGTGTTGGGCTAAAGGCAGTGGCAGAGAAGGCCAAGGGCCTAGGCAGAAGAAAAGATCCAAGTTCAAAAAGATGAAAGGAAAAGGGAAAGGAAAGGTCAAAGCCAACATAGCTGATGAAGATGAGTCTTCTGGAGGAGACAATGATGGATCAATGGCATTCATCAATTATGATTGCGCTGACTTCATCAGAGACGGAACAGGCGACACCATTATATTAGATACAGGAGCTAGTTCTCACATGACACCTCATAAAAACATGATTGAGAACTACAGAAGCTTCCCCACACCACGCACAATTCGAGCAGCCGATCAAGGCAGCTTTGATGCATATAGAAGCGGTCAACTCAAGATAGCTACTAGAGTTAGAGGGAAAGTAGTCACATTTGATGGCAGGGAAGGTCTAATAAGACTGATAACTGACACACAGAGCAACAAGTGCCTTTGGGGCTTGTCAATATGGATGCTAAAGACAAGCATATAATAGAGTAACTACTAACCTTTGGGGCTTGTCAATATGGATGCTAAAGACAAGACCCAAAGGTGTGCAATGGTGCACCATTATGGGCGCTTATTTAAGCGCCAGAGAACGCAAATGCAAAAGAGAAAAGCACAAAAGAGAAAACACAAGTGCAAGAATAAAACACACATGCAGGGGAATAAAATCATGCCCCAACAACATTGACATTAAAAGATACACTATATGCTCCTAAAATTGCCTTCACCCTTATTTCCATTGGCCGATGCAATGATGCCGGTAACTGGACTGAGTCTGCACCACAGAAATGCACTATGAAGAATTTGTCCAGCCATATTTTATTATAGGCACCTAACTTACACGGCCTATATCGATTGGACAATCAGTCAACTCAACATTCCACTAAGCTATGCTTAACCGCCATCGAGACAAACTGCAGACTAGGGCATATATCTTACAAGGCCCCTAAGCACCCGATGGATCGTGGTATGGTTTACGGCCTAGAGCTATCTCAAGCTCGCAATAAATTCACTTGCAATGCATTTATCAAAGCTAAGATAACACGCAAACCGCTCCCAAAAGAATCAAGTGAGCATTCAAAAAAGGTCGGTGACAAGATGTTTTCAGATGTATGGGGACTGGCGAGACATATGACAATAGATAAAAAGTCTTATTATGTCTTGTTTACGGATGACCACTCAAGAGAATCTGTGCTCTATCTAATGAACACAAAAGATTAAGTCTTCGCCAAGTATAAGCTATATGAGGCAATGATGCTTCAACAGAGGAATGTGCATATCAAAACGCTTCTCTCAGATCGAGGGGGCGAATACACAAGTACAGAATTCAACAACTATCTAGATAAGCAAGGCACAAAACACAAATATACAGTACATGACACTCCTGAACAGAACAGGGTGGCAGAGTGCTTAAACCATACATTGGTTGAAAAGACCTGTGCCATGCTACTAGACTCTAATCTTCCCAAGTATTTATGGGGATATGCCATTCAGCATGCGAATTATCTTAAAAATCGCACACATACATGAGCTCTACCTGACAAGATACCCTATGAGATGATTCACCATCAGAAGCCAAACTTAAAAGACGCACATGAATGGGGGACAGAAGTTTATGTGAAAATCAAACAAGATGACAAATTATCATCTAGAGCTAAGAAAGCTAAGTGGATTGGCCATTCTGCACAAAGCGACGGCCACTGAATTTACTGGCCAGAGAGTCGTAAGGTATCTGTGGAGTGGAATATTATATTTGAAGGGGTAATACTACCTTCAAAAGCTCCTATTTTACCTATAGATGACCGTTTAATTCCTAGGTCCAAAACCATTGAAATATCGCCCAAATCTACCATACCGGCACCTCTAATGGGGTCACATGTGAGGTCACCTGACGCACCATGTTGTCAAGCGTCGGATTACTGATGGACTTCGGTACTGCCGAGAGGTGTTGTCGAAAGGTCAGGTGGACTATGGCCAAGTCCTGCAGGCCAAGAGTAGTGGCATTGGCTTCAATGTACTCGTGCGTTGCGCCCTACTTGCTGTGCGTGCCACTGTATTTGCAACAGACAGATACTCGGGGGGATACTGAGGATGCCAGCCCGAGTCAAGGACTTAACAGAAGAGAAGAAGGTAGAAGGGCCTAAGCCTAGTCGATACCCAGAATGAAGAAGTATGTACATGCATGTCCTACTTATATAGGTTAAGAAGTGACATGTGGAATAAGGAATGTGGGACAACAAGGTATGCAGAGCATGTGGTCATTGTCCACAATGAACAAAATTAGAACAAGGAATGCAAAGCGGGGATAGAACAATAAAAGACAGGATAATAGAATGTGTCCGAAGATAGGACAATAGGAGGTGCCAGACTATAAGACAAGGCTGGTAACTGAGGATAGTACAAGGACACGAAGTCCCGAGGTGAAACGGACCGAGGAATGCGGATGGCGGATGTACCGAGCCGAGACTGGTGTACCAACTGTTATGCATGCTGTGTGGACACTTGTACATGGATGTAGGATGGTTGTTTGGTCAGCACTGGTGAATAATCGGAACCTTGGTACGTGTACTTGACACATGTGATCAGCTGAAGGAGAGTCGCATTGAAGAAATAATCAAGCGCACACCAGAGAGAGACTTAGAAAATTTGCAACCAAGTCAGAAAGATGTGAGTGGTCCTACTGAAGCTCCTCCACTTAGAAGAAGTGAGAGGATACGTTTAATACAAGAACGGGATTCAAAGGCCAGCTCTGGACAAAGTTCTCAAACTGGAGAAGCCATACATACAAATATTACTACCATCGCCTGCGAGGACGTTGATGATACTACTCTCAATGATGTCGCACTTGATTCAAATTTAAATATTGAAGAGAGCAATGGCAACACATGCGACTATCTTGCAATAAGTGCTGAACCAATAAATATCGATGACAATGAATATGAATATATATCAAACGATCTACAGTTGCCTATGACGACTAAAGATGCCCTTCATAATCCTACATGGAAAACTGCCATGGATACGGAGATCCGATCGCAGATCAACAAAGGCACCTGGGAGCTTACTATACCTCCTCCAGGTGTTAATATAGTCAGAAGCAAATGGATTCATGTATTAAAACACGATCAGAAGGGAGACATAGTTCATGCAAAGTCAAGACTTGTTGCTCAAGGTTTTACACAAACTTTTGGAGTCAATTACGATGAAACTTATACACCAGTCATACATATGACATCACTATGCACTATATGCACTATTGCGGCTAGAAATGATTGGCCGATACATCAAATGGATGTAGATGTAGCATATCTTATGCTCCACTCGAAGAACCCATCTACATGCATAAACTACTGGGTTATTTTGAAGAAAAGCATGACAACATATTATTGCTGAAGAAATGCATATACGGGCTTAAACAATTGGGCAGAGAGTGGTATAAGTGTTTGTCGAATGCACTATATTCCATTGGATTTAAGAAGTCATCATCCGATGCTGCAGTATTCTATAGGCACAGACAAAATGACTATGTGATCATTGGAGCTGCCATAGACAATCTCACTATCAAGGCTACAGACGATATTGTTTTGCATGGCATCAAAGAAGATCTCGAAGACATTTTTAAGATCAAAGACCTAGGTGAAATACACTGGCTTCTCGATCTGAAGATTGAACAAGACAGATCAGCCGGGACAATCAGTTTTTCACAAGAAGCATATATTGACAAGAGACTCAACCGGTTTAATCTACAAGATGCTAAAATGCACAACACTCCTCTAGATCCTATGACAAAACTCTCCAAAGATCAATGCCCAAATACTGATGAAGAAAAGAGGAATATGGAAAAGATTCCATTGTCAAGATTTGGTGATGCCGAGATATCGGTTAAGTCCTGCAAACTGTTACGGGGTGGCTAGGCTTCAACGTGCTCTTGCATTGCGCCCTGCTGTTCCGTGTGTGCCACTAATTTGGATAGCAAGGGGAGCCTTGAGAGGATGCTGGGGGCATCGGCTCGAGTGGAGGACTTTAGAAATAGAGAGCGGACAAAGGGGTGCGAATCAATTGATATTCTGAGTGAAGAACTATCTACATACATCCCGCTACTTTTATAGTTAAGAAGCAAGATGTGGAACAGGGTGGCGTAAGGAATGGAAACAATAAGGTATGAGGCAACCACATGGAGGCATTGTCCACAGTGATCAGAAATAGAATAAGGAATGTAAGCGGTATTAGAATAATAGAGTATGGCTGAAAATAAGATAATGAAATGGTGGGTGGGAATAGAACAATAGAGGATGGCCTAAGATAAAACAATGGCAATGGCCAGGACAATGAGTGGCCGTCATGTTGTTTGGGGGAAACGGGTAAAGGAGTGGATAGGGGGGTGAAGGAACAATGAAAGGGTGTACGAGGGGAGTGGTCCATACGATGTACCGGATATGCCGAGCCGAGGCCGCACAGTGGTGCGAGATAATGCGGGTGAGGGCCGGTTGGTCAGTATTCCCGAGTGAGTCAGTATTCGGTGTTGCGGGCTTGACATCCATACAGGCAAGCTATCAGCTCACTCATGTGGGCAGCAGTAGCCACCAGACCAGACATATTGTTCGCAGTATCATTACTATCTTAGTTCTTAGAAAATCCTGGCTTAGCTCACTGGAATGCAGTCAAAAGAGTATTTAAATATCTGAAGGGGACGAAAGAGAAGAAATTAGTCTTAGGAGGAAGTTGTGATGGCATTATAGGGTATTCTGATGCCAACTGGGCCTCACAAGATCACCGTCACTCTATATCAGCTTATGTCTTTCAGATTGACTCAGGAAGCATATCATGGAGCTGCTAGAAACAGGCAATCATAGCCCTCTCCTCAACCGAAGCTGAATTCATCGCATTAACCCATGCCACCAAAGAGGCAGCATGGTTAAAACAATTCATTACCAAAGTTTTCCAACCAATAAAAAATCCTATTAAAATATATGCTGACAACCAATCGGCTATTACTATAGCTTATGGTAACCAGCAGCACTCAAGAACCAAACATTTCGATATATGACTATACTTTATTTGAGACATGATAGAGGGGAAGAAGATACAGATCAATTACCTTTCAACAGATCAAATGGTCGCAGATATCCTCACGAAGGGTCTTCCAGGACCCAGAGTGAAGATCCTTACCGAAAAGCTTGGAATATATTGAGCTTGAGGTGGCATGTTGGTGTACATATACCCTACCCCTGAGAGACCAACCACAATATATTCATGCTTATATTTGAAATTGATATCAAACTGTGCGCTTTTTGATCAATTATTTTTCAAAAAATTTTCTGTATTTTTACCCTCAATATTGAGGGAGATATTGTATTTCTACTTGTATGCTACTTATGGGTACTTGCCTATGCACAATGCGATGCACATAGCCGGCTCCCTGGATAGGGACCGGTAGCCTGGCTCAAACCTTCAATAGGGTCAGGAGCCAGCTCTAGTATATGTGCGGGTGAAACATCACTCGCACATACTTCCCTCCTCAGTGGTTGACTACACTGAGGAGGTGAGTTGTATAGTATATTGATATAGTATCCGGGCTAATTTTCCCATTCATTTTTACTCTGTAAGATAAATAAATAGGTATATTCCTTGAATATACATTAGTGGTTGACTACACTAAGGAGATAAATAAATAGACTGCCAGAGAAAACTTCAATCCTACTCTATATTTGCTCATAATCTCATCACGTGTGGTATTTTTTGAAGCATTCAAAGGCATCATTCTTCATGTTCAAGAAAAAGACCCACTTGTACTATGTGTAGTTGTCCACAAGTACATAGTGGTAGCTGTGACCCTGGATGGATCGCGTTCTCATTGTAGCTTAGTGTGAGCCAGTATTGTTGCCTGGTAAGCTGCCCTTCTGCATACTGCACTCCATTTTTGCTAAAGATCACTTTTGAGCCTTCAAAAATGACGGAGATGCCTTTTTCTCCTATTCTGAGTATTGAGAGGAAGCAGCCTCCGATGTCCGGTGAATGGAGTATGTTTTGGAGTTCTATTCTCTTCTCTCTTCCGTTTACCCACATTTTCATCATGATTGTACCAGTACCGATGTAAGATACTACTTTCTTTTTGTCAGCTAAGAATACAGTGTGTGGTGTCTGGAGTGGTTGATATGTGGAATAGTCTGCGATTTCATGCATCATGTGGTCAGTCCATCCCAAGTCTATCATCCACTTATTTGCTGTTTCAATGTAGAAGCAAATTGAGTTAATTGCAGCGCTGGATGCTACATCAGTTGTGCTATCAGGCAAGTCGGGAGGATTGCCTGTGGCAGCTGTGTTCTGTCAGGCTCCGGGAATGCTGAGGAGTGGCCAAGTCCTGCAGGATGGAAATAGTGGCATGGCTTCAACGTGCTCATGCATTGCGCCCTACTTCCCATGCATGCCACCAATTTAGGACAGAGGGATACCTGGGAGAGTGCTGAGAGTGTCGGCCCAGGTAAAGGACTTGGGACAGAAGAAGGGAGGACAAGAAGGCGTAAACCTAGTTGATTTCCAGAACGAACAACCATCTACATACATTGGCTACTTATATAGGCTAATAAGTGAGATGTGGAACAGAGTGGCACAAGGAATGGAGAACAATAAGGTATGAAGAATCATGTGGAGGTATTGTCCACAATGATCAGGAATAGAACAAGGAATGTGGACAACAATAGAACAATAAAGTATGGCCAAGGACAAAAGAGTGAGTGAGAATAGAACAATGAGAGTGGCAGAACATAAAACAATAGGGCCACTGCTGAATGACAACAAAGAGTGAATGTCCTGAAGGTAAGCAGGCAAGGGGAAGGACAGGGAATAACAGAATGACAAAGGATAGAGGGGATGGGATGAGGAAAGTGAACCAAATGATGAACCGAATGTACCGAGCCGAGGCCACACACTGGTAAGGGTTGATATGGGTAAGGGTCAGTCGGTCAGTACTGCCGAGTAAATCAGAGCATGGTATTGTGGGCTTTACATGTTCACAGAAGGTGTCATTTCTCTCATATCTATTTTCTCTTTAGCCTTCACTTTTCCCTTTCTATCACCTGCCCCCCATTTCCTCTCAGACTGTGCCTCTTCTTGAGATAAGCCATGTGCCTTGTGCTGACAGTCCTTTTCCCAGTGCCCAGTACCACTACAGAAGTTGCATTTGTCCTTGGGGATATTTGAATTTGTATGATTACCATTTACATTTGGCTGTGAGCCCTGTCGAAGTTCTTCGGACAAGATGTGGCTCCATGTACTTGCCCAATCGATTTTGGAGAGGTTGGTGATGATTGCAAGGATTGTTTGTTGCATGATTTCATATGATGCAGGTAGGGCCTGTAGAATATTGAGAGTGTGTAGAGGGTTGCTGATGGCTAGTCTAGCAGTGACAATTCTGTTTTTCAGCTCAGACATTTCGTCGATTTGTTAGTGAGCTGGGTGTCGTGTGAGAAAGTCATGGTGGTGTACTTACGATAGTCAACCCATAGGTTCAGGCCTGTCCTCATACCATAAGTCATTTTGAGATTGCCCCAGTTTTGCTCTAGGGTTTTTGCCATATCAAGAGATTGGCAGATGAAAGGCTTGACTGAGACAAGGAGTAGGGAGAGACCCTGGCGAGAGCATTTCTCCCAGTCATCAAGTCTCCTGCATCAGGGAAGGAGCTAGCTGGGTCCTTTCGGCAATGCGCAGTGCTTCGATGAACATCAGCATGGCCTTCAAGGTGAAAGCCCAGGTGTCCCAGTTCGTTCCATCGAACTTCTCGATAGTAGACAGGAGTTTCGAGGTGGTAGTATTGGCCATGATGTGGGTATTAGACTGTGAGGCTTTGATGCGGTTTGACGTCGACGATTAGGTTAGGTGAAGTTTTAGGGAGCAGGGCCCATAACCTATTATAAGAGCAACTTCTACAAGCAGCTTATGACCTAGATGGTGTCAGAAAAGACTGTGTTATTAGAAACTAGTAACAAGTACCTAGACAGTGTCAGAAAAGACTGAAGCACCTGTTGCATGGGTATTATGTAATTATACTAGATAGAGACTAATAAGAGATTGGCAATTGGACAAGAGGAAAAGATGGTAGGTATCAACTGGTCAATCATATGGATTTCAACATTATTGTCCAAAAAGAATTGTTTAGAGGGAGCGTTGGCAGGTACCTTGTCAATTACATGTAGGAATAATAGTTTATGAGTGTAAACTATTAGTTCTACCCTTGCCTAGGATTATTTCCACTTGATGTTCTGTATAATCTGGGTTTAGTTCTTTTACTATGTTTTTTTGTACCTTTTCTGTTATAGCTGAGAACCTTCCACTTCGGTAGAAGGGTGAGCTTCACTCTTTGGAATGAACCTCTTGTTTGCCAATTGATCTTTGGACCTCTTGATGGAAAGGGTGGCAACTGGTCTTTGGACCAATGTACCTAAGTGGTCTTTGGACCGACTTATATAAGAGTGCTAGTTGCACTAGATAATCTGGTGGATTATGGATAAGAGTAAGATTGATTGATTAAAAGTTACACTACAGAACTAGTCTCTATATATACTAATTCTAAGCTGATTATGTAACTCCCTGATAAGGCAAGACTTTCCTGAAATTAGTGGAAGGGTGTGGAAAGGAATGGAAAGTCCTAGAAGCCTGTGGCAGTTACAAGTCACCCTATGAGTCACCCTATGAGTCACTAATGAGTCATATTCCCATGACCGGTAGTCTTGTGACTGGTCAAGTCACGAAATATTAATAGTATGTGAGTCGTGCTTCTAGGCTGACCTTGTGTGTAATAATTATCACATAAACCCAGGAATTTGTTGTACAATTGAGTCTTGAGAGCTTGAGCTAGCAGTTTGGCGCCATTTTCCATGTATAAGTGTCACCTGCCTGCAGGTCCTTGTGGGTCCAAAATAGAAATAAACGAAATATATAAGTGTTTTTGAAGTATTTCCTTAGGCTTTGAAGATCTTGATAGTTTAAGAGTTAATTACTTTGAGTAATTCACTCTTAAATGGCCTGCCAAAATTATTATATTTTTTTGGTAGTCCAGATAAGACTGATTTTAAGTTGGATTTTTCCTTGGAGGAGAGGTTCAGATTCCTACACATTGAACCGGTTGGGAAGTGTCCAGACTTTCAAGGGATCATCCCCTGTTCCCTAACAAATGCCTACATAGGTTGCCCTTATAAAAACTTCTGCTGACATTATTTTTCAACAGGATAATGATCCAAAGCATACCTGCAAAAATGCCAAGGAATGGTTTGCAAACAATCATTTTGAGGTTTTTTCATGGCCAGCACAGTCTCTAGATCTTAATCCAATTGAGCATCTGTGGAGTCTGAAGAGGAAGCTTAGAGAGTACAATCAGCCACCAGGAGGGATGATAGAGCTTCGGGAGAGGATATAGGAATTTTGAGACAAGATAGAGCCTTCAGTGTGTCAGGGATTAATTGAGAGTATGCCTAGGCAGGTTTTAGGTATGTGTCAAGTACACATACCAAAAATCTGATAACTTGGCAATACCAACCAACTGACCCTTACCCACACACTAGTGACAAGTCTTCCATCACTGTTACGCCCCATGCCTCCAACAAACCCACACCAACCCCCACAATCACCCACCCCCATTTCCGAATCCTCCCCAACCATCGAAGTACGAACCCATTCCCGTTTCCGTTCCCTTTCCCGTAACATCCGTCTGAACCACCACTAGTCCGATTCCGATTCCCGTAACATAGGATTCCGCATCTTGATAACCGACGCGCTAGTATCACGTACCTTACCCCCTTGTTCTTCCTTACTATTGACCCCTTGTACTCCTTTTCCTTCTTGTTTTATGACCGGCAAAAATAGTACAAGGATAAGCCACATGTATATAGTCTGACAGTCGACTGGACTGTTTGCTAGTACAAATATCGATTTAGTCTCCCACCAGTTTCCGATTCATTTCCGGTAAACTCCGGCCTCCTTTCCGAAATTAGGGACAGACGATCGAGGAGGGCGCAACACATAAGTTGAAGCCAAGTCCCTTCGACCTCGAACACCTCAGGGACCGGATTGATCTATTCCGTGACCTACCCTAAACTTCCAGCGCCTCCGTCTCCATCCGTAGTCCGTCCGATCCCGATCTCGGTCTTCGGCCCCGTTACGGACCTTCGCACTAACCCGGAAAACCCCTTCGGAAGTACTAGCTGAGCGCCTGACACGCGGACTTAACAATCACCCATTCATGGCCCCAGCTCGGTACATTTGGTACATCATCTGGTTCACCACTCTCATCCTATCCCCTACATCCTTCACTATTCTCTCATTCCCCTCCCTTCCCTTACCTGTTTCCCCTAGGGATAATTGGTATTCATCTATTATTTGGTCACAGCCCTATTGTTTTATCTTTGGCCAATTCCATTGTTCACCACTCTCATCCCATCCCCTCCATCCTTCACAATTCCCTCATTCCCCTCCCTTCCCTTACCTGTTTTCCCTTATTAAATTATTTCCAGAGTTGTGCTGCAGCAGGGTTTGAAACTCCTCTTTGTCTCCCTTCACTTCACACAGTGCTTGACTGAAGTGTTATATCTTTAACACCAAGGTCTTGTCCAGGTTCCAAAACAGTGGCCCATGGATGCTATTTGGATGATGCCACAGCTAGAAGTGCTCTGTATAGCCTACCGAGAAGATGTAGAAAACTTCTTAGCTTTCTATTGGAACATATTAGCTAAAGAAAAAGGGACTTACCGGCCATCCACTGATAATCTTGCTGCCCATATTATCCATCGATGCCCAAGGATGGAGAAGACATGGAGATGTTTAGAATAAGATATGCGGCCATGCAGAATGTTTACTCATAAAATGTGTGCACAGATAAGGCATTTGATGGAGCAATAAATAAGAGATTGCCTTACCAAACAGAAGCAGAGGAAATGTTTTGGAACCATAAATGAAGTAACCCAAGAACCATGACAAAACTTTGGTGTGAAGAAAGCCTAATCAAGTTCTCCGACAAGACATAGGCAAGTAGAAGCCTGTCCAGGTTAATGTCCAAAAAGAATTGTTTAGAGGGGCCTTGGCAGGTGCCTTTTCAATTACATGTAGGAATAATATTTTTTGTATGTGAACTATTATTCTACCCTTGCCTAGGATTATTTCCACAGATATTCTATAAATCTGATTTAGTTCTTTTACTATGTTTTTGCATACCTTTTATATTTTAGCCGAGAACCCTTTATCAAGCACTGAGCTTCAGATCAATGTACTCAAGAGAGGGAGGCACTGACCTTCAGATCAACATACCTATGAGAAAGTAGCACTGGTCTTTGGACCAATGTACTGGAGTAGGTGGAACTGACCTTCAGATCAACGTACCTAAGGGTGCTTGATGCATAAGATAATCCGATGGACTATGGGTGATAGTAAGATAGATTGTTAAGTTACTTTTACAATACAGAACTAGTCTCTATATATACTAATTCTAAGCTGATTATGTAATTCTCCAATAAGGCAAGACCTTCCTGAAATTAGTGGAAGGGTGTGGGAAGGAATGGAAGGTCCTGGAAGCCTGTGGCAGTTACGAGTCACCCTGTAGTCACAATTGAGTCATATTCCCACAGCTAGTAGTCTCATGGCTAGTCAAGTCATGAAATATTAATAGTAAGTAAGCCAAGCTTCTGGGCTGACCTAAGGTGTAATAGCTATTACCTAAGCCCAGGAATTTGTTGTACAATTGAGTCTTGTGAGCTTAAGCCAGCAGCTTGGCACCATTTTCCATGTATAAGTGTTTGGCACCTGGCTGTGGGTCCTTGTGGGTCCAAATAGAAATAAGCGAAAAATATAAGTGTTTTTGTAGTATTTCCTTGGGCTTGAAGAGCTTTATAGTTTAAGAGTTAATTACTTTGAGTAATTGACTCTTAAATGGCCAGCCAAAATTATTATATTTTTTTGATAGACAATTCAAGACTGGTTTGTTGAGTTATTTTCTGAGTGAGGGAGGTTTGGAATCCTGTCAAAAGCCCCACATATATGCGCCAAAACCATGCAGAATGCTAGACTTTGAAGCACTGGTGCTTGAGGAACCTGTCAAGTACATGTACCAAGTGTCCGATAATTCAGCAGTTCTAACTGAGCAATTAGACTATGCCCATGCACAAGTGTCTAAGCCACATGCAAGTCACTTGGTATACTGGTCTCGCTTAGCACATTGTTAAGTCCGTGTGTCGGGGCTTAGCTAGTACTTCTGAAAGAGTATTCGGGTTAGCGTGGAGGTCCAAAATGGGGCCGAGGGCCGAAGACGGAAGTTGGATGGACTACGGGTGGAGGCGGAAGTGCCGGGAACTTAGGGTCGGTCGTGGAATGGTTCAATCCGGTCACTGAGGTGTTTGAGGTCAAAGGGACTTGGCTTCAACTTATGTGTTGTGCCCTCCTCGATTGTCTGTCCCTAATTTCAGAAAGGAGATGGAGTTTACCGGAAATGAATCGGAAACTAGGTGCGAGACTAAATCGATATTTGTACTAGCGAACAGTCTAGTCGACTGGAAGACTATATACATGCAACTATCCTTGTACTATCTTTGCCGGTCATAAAACAAGGAGAAAGGGAGTACAAGGGGTCAATATAAAAAAGAGAACAAGGGAGTGAGGTACATGATGGTCCTGCATGTTGGTTATCAAGGTAACGGAACCTTGACTTCGGAATCTTTGGAGGTTCGGAATTGTGGAACCTCGGAATGTATGTCAGACATCTGGAAATCAGTTATTCAGGCTTTGGTCGATCGGAAAGGTCCTGGAAATGGTGCAGGTGGTTGTGGGGTTCAATGTGGGTTTGTTTGGCTGCATGGGCCATAACAGTATCCCTCTACTAGGACCGAGCCCTCGAGGTCCTAAGCTTAAATTTGGGCAGTAATTAAGGCGGACATTACTGTGGGGGTTTTCTGATGGTTTCCTGGGATTTTTGATCAATAAGCGCTGGTGGTTCGTCTGCCTATAAAAGGGGGTGTTCGCAGAACTAGGAGAGGCCTATCCTCGATGGAGAACATGGATCCGCAATCTTTGAAAAACCTCGGGGATCCCCTCTACATTCTTCTCTATGGTTCGGAGGCAGGTGGGGAGTGCTTTCTATACACCCTTGACAGGGATTTGACCCTTCTCCGTGCCCATACCATTAGGGTCCATGATTTTTACGGTGAGTGGTGCCTGTCAGAATTTTTCTTTCCTGATTCCCATAGCAAGCCATTATAAGAGGCTAACACTGTCCAGCATTGTTCCTTGTTGGGATTTGGGGCTGGGAAAAACCTCTGGCGAGTCGGGGGCAGAGACGAGTAGTCTGGAGGTACTTGGACGTATTGCCGTGTATCTATTCCATTTAGACAAGTACCGGGAGGACCTGTGCCAACTCTTGGACTACTACGAGCGCTATCATTGTCGCACGTCCAACCTGACAGATGCCGGGCCTGGTATAGAGGAGGAGAGGTTGCGGGGGAGCCTCACCGACGCATTAACATCCTTCCTGCAGCTGGATTATGGGCTTGATTCCTCTTTTCTGGAGGACGTGGATCGGTTGCTTATCCGTTTAGGTCACTGATCGGGTGGTTCTGATGGGCATTCGGGTTCTGCGCAGGCCATGGAGGGTTCGGTGATTCAAACGAATGTCTGATTAGTTGTTTGTATGATTGGTGTCATGAAATT
>QLPG01013632.1:0-21061 GCA_003314385.1 Gomphus sp. MG54 | reverse complement strand
AGATGGGGATGGGTGACAGAATAGAGGGGAATAGGGCTGGGACTGAGGGAGTGGAAGAAGATAGGGATGGAATGGGGGGTTTTTTGGGGAGGGATGTCTTCGGGAGGGGAGTTTGCACAGTTTGAAAAGGTTTCTAGCTGGTTGCCACCCCCCCTTTTTAGGTAGACGTCCCACCGTCTACTAAAGGTGTCGGCCTCTAGCCGAGAAGGATGGAAAAGGGGGTCGTATAGGCATAAGAACCGCATATACGGAGTAAATGAATGGGAATGGATGGGGACGGACAGAAGGGACCTTGGCCGAACCTGCTGAAGGACAACATTGGCCGAGAGGTCCCAGCCAAATACTTGCCAGCCGTTCTGGTATACAAGCATGCACAAGGCAGTTGCATTGACTAGGGCTATTGGCGAAGCTTCCAGTAATAGAACGGGATCCTGGGTGAGGCTTTTGGAACAGTGGCAAGTGCTGCCTGAACCAAGGCCATCGGGATGCAACTAAAAACGTTAGTGGCTTGACAGATTATAATACTGCCCAATACCCTGTTGATCAACAGATTATAGCGGGTGAGCGAGTTGTGCCCGAATATTGCTGACCGATGGATCTAGTGACATGACTGATGGATGGGTGGACTAAATTTGTCCAAATGGAAGATCTAGTAACATGTGTATGTCTTCAGTAATAACCGAATTTTTTGCTGTACTGGATCAGAGAATTTCAAATGAAATTGAAGTAAAAGGGTGGTTGTGAACAAGTGCTGATTCTATCAGGTGTATAAGATGGTTTCCCGAGGACATTTGGTACCAATGTCGGATGATGGAACAAGATTAAAATGAAGAGGAGAGGAAGACATAGCAGCATTGAATGAACCTCACTACTGGCATCTGCTGAGTCAACACAACTCTCAGTGTGCTCAGAGGACGGTCGGATGGCGACCTAGTCTCCATTTGCTGATGCTGAATTTTCAGCTTTAGTGTCCGGAGTACCAGTTGCCTGGGGGACGAGGTCGAGGGTAGTAGTTGCATGGGTTTTGCTTGTTTTAGGGGACCCGGCAATTTTGTGATTTTTTGCACCACAAAAAAGACACAGATTGTTGATTTTGCGTCTTTGTCATTCAATTGGGAGGAGCTTGCCATTTTTGCCAAGGATTTTGGTGTGCTAGGGTTGGTTTGGCTGGAATTGTTTACTGTCCTCGTTTGTTGACATGTTTGTATCGCTGCTATTATTTCATGAGGTTGTAATCATAAGTAAGGCATGGGAAGTAGTGTGATTCTGGGTATACTGTCAAGCTTCGGGTACTGACGGACTTCGGGACTGCCAAGGGGTGTTGGCAAAAGGTTGGGCAGACTATGGCCAAGTCCTGCAGACCAAGAGTAGTGGCATTGGCTTCAACGTACTCGTGTGTTGCACCCTACTTGCTGTGCATGCCACTGGATTTGCCACAGACAGATACTCGGGGGGATGCTGATGATGCTGGCCTGGGTTGAGGCTTCGAGCCTTCTCTGTGGTGGCTCCCTGGCCAGATCATTCGACGCTCGGTTCTTGTCACATGTATGTCCTGCCATCCATTGCCATGGATGGCCTCTAATGCCTTGTTCATCCCCTCTAGCCCCTCCACTTCTCCAGTGGCACCACCTCCCATCCTTTCCAGTCCTCTGCACCTCACACTGCACGCATCCGTGCCAGCATATCATCATGGCCTGGCATGGCCTGGTGGAACAATAAGGTATGCAGAGCATGTGGTTATTGTCCACAGCGAGTAAAATTAGAATAAGGAATGTAAGATGGGGATAAAACAATAAAGGACAGAATAATAGGATGTGCCCAAGGATAGGATAATAGGAGGTGCCAGGCTTATAAGACAAGGCTCATAACTGAGGATAATACAAAGGGAGGAAGTCCCGAGGTGAGGTGGACCGAGGGGTGAGGAGTAGGTATGAGATGGGAATGAGGAATGTGACCGATATGTGCATCTAGCTGAGAACAACTTATCGAGTGGCTCGTACTTGGACATTTTTTCAGGGACAGATGATCGAGGAGGGTGCAATACATAAGTTGAAGCCAAGTCCCTGCAACCTCGAACCACTCGAACCACCCTATACTGCAAACAGTCTTAAGATCCCTGTGTCAGGGGAACCCCCGATCATGAACCCTGACCAGCGCCGACCTGCCCATACTCTGCACCTGCCGACTGAAGTCTGTTTGACCCACTCATGGCAGTACCGAGCGTACCATGTACCGAACCATCATCCCTGTTGGCGAGTACCCTTCAGAAGGGTCGACTGTAACCCTTGGCTTCCCTTTTGTCATCCATTCTCAGGGTCAAGGCCCTGGCAGAACTTCCTGGTCGGTACAGAGGGTGATGCCCGATAGAGCGCAGAGCGCCATAGTGATGGAGCTTATATACAGTAGTCAGTGGGCGAAGGGTTCCCTAGAGTTTTCTCTTTGGATCCCCCTTTGCCAGTGCACCGCCTTAGGGTAGAACACCTGCTTAGGTTGCCCTTACAGTAGAAAACTCTCTCCTTCGAGAACCGGCTGCTCCTTCGTACAACTCCGAATTGAATTTCTTCAGAAGTAGTGACAGCAGCTGCCCCTCCTCATTCACTTACAAAAATCTTACTCTCCATGGACTTGCTGTCAGCCCAGGAGTTATTGGGCCGACTGGCTGGTATAGAACAAGAGTTACTAAGAGAAAGAAGAGAGAAGCAGGACCTGGAGATGAGGCTGAACACGCTACAGGCGAAGAAGTCGAGGAGGAATCCGAAGCATCAGATGCCTCGGAATCCAAAGATTAGGCACAGGCCCCCGGCTCCAGCGCCAATCGTTCACGTTGAACAAATCGACAGCACCCATGGAGCAAAACAAACAACGCATCCACTCTCTTCAGTTCCTGAAACACCTGTGACCCCGTCGATAAGTTTCGACTGTGACCCTCTGAAAATCCGTCAAAGATTCTAATTACCAGACACCACATGCTCACCCACCGCAATCCAACAATCGATAGGGTATTGAGTACTACATTGTTTAGCCTACGTCCGAACTGACTCTTGGTGCCTGAGCCACAGCGCTCAAAATCCGACCCCCAAGAAATTTCCACTCAGGAAATCATGACCCTCAAACCATGCCGCCCCTTAGACAAGTGGTACCTCTTGTAGATTTCTTGCTTAGCCTAGACCCTTGTTGATAACATGATAAATTGACTAAGAAAAAACCTTGACACGGTTACTACCAAAACTCGCATTTTTGCAGGACACCCCCAAGTTTTTTCCTGACCCTGTCCTAGTGACAAAACCACGACACCATGACCCAAACCGCCTCAACTGCTACAACCACCCCGAATCATCAATGATATTCTTTAACAATTACGAACAACTAGTCATCGCGTAGATCAGGGAATGATTAACATTGGGATCGGAAGGATCATAATGATGGAACAAGTCTACCCCCTTGCCCTTTCCTTCCTCACCCAGCCCCGACACCGAGTCGACCAGATCGACCAACCGCCCCGCCTTGGGTGTCACATCCACCATGCCCGGATCCGATTCTGTCCGATCCCCCATCGCATGAGTAGCCGGAGCTTGACCACCGCACCGACAGTTCCACTTTGGACGGTTCCGATTGTCGGTGTGGATAGCATTCCGCATTTCGGAAGCATCGGACAGCCTCTTGACGTCCACGACAAATCTAGTGGCAGGCCTCCAGACCCGCATTTGGCAGCCTGTGAAATGAATGGTAGAACCCGCCAAGCTGACGGAGTTCGATGGTGACCGTTCACATGGGCATGTATTCATGCAGACTTGCACCTTGTACCTCGGCATCTGTGCTGCCAATTTTCCCGACGAGCAGTCTCAGATCCTCTGGGAACTGTCCTTTATGAAGACAGGAAGAGCAGTGACCTTCTCTAGCCGAGTGTTCACACACGAAGCAAAGACAGGCAGACCACTCTACACCAACTGGAAGGCCTTCGTGGAAGCCTTTCGGGAACACTTCTACCCCTTGCATGAGGCTGCTGAGGCGGCAAACCGATTAGAGTCGTGCCAGTACCACCAAGGCAAGCGTTCGGTCAACGAGTATATCGACCAATTCGAAGACTTAGTCAGAAAGGCCGAATACACAGATGGACAGTCCATCGTCATGAAGTTTTGACAACTTGACCCCACTATCCAAAGTCGCATCACACTGATGCTAGATGGGAGACTGAAGGATGATGACATCTCGGCATGGTACACTGTAGCGCAAGCGGTGGCCCTCACGTGTGCAGTGAACGAAGCCTTTCAGGGGCCTCGATTCCCATCACTACACACTTCAGTGCCACAGCCTAGCCGAAGGCCCGTCGAACCTGCAACCAACCAAGCAGTGCCCGCTCCCCCTAGAACATCTTTGGCCCTCATTCCCCCAATGCCACCTCTTGGGCCCACACTGATGGATGTTGACACAACCAGGCGGCGGTATCCTCTGCCACTCACGTGCCGACAATGCGGCAAGACCGGCCACTTCGCCTGAGAATGCCCTCAGGCATATGATGTGTGTTTCATGACAGTGGAAGAGCATGAAGAGATGCTAGAGTACTGGATGGTCTCCACGGACCTTCAAGATACTGACGAGGCCAGGGAGGTGGAAGATGTGGATTCGGGGGATTTTGCCCAAGGCAGCAAGTGAAGGATGTGCCCTTGCTGCCCTTGTTTAATCGCTTTGCTGCTCTGTCTATAGACTCTGATACAGAGAATACAACTCTGGATTCAGACGATGATGCCTCAGCCATAAGCGATACAGACACTCCTAAACCGACCCCACTGAAACCACCATCTCCCCTTCCTAGGTTGAAACGCTGGGAACACAGTCTCCCGAAACATTACATAGTGGCTTCCACCCCCTCACCTAATTCCCTGAACCTCAAGGTAGAGATACAGACTACCGACACCGCAGAGGTTAAGGGAGTAGCTGCCCTACTAGACAGCAGAGCTATGGGACTGTTCATAGACCAGAAGTTCATGATCGCCGAAAGATTGAACTTGCACCCGTTAACTTGACCTGCACCAGTGTACAACGTTGACGGTACCCCAAACGAGGGAGGAACAATCCGACATGTTGTCAATGTGATCTTACACTACCAAGACCACTTGGAACAGGCCGTGTTTGCTGTGACCAACCTGGGGAAGCACAACATGATCCTTGGCTATCCCTGGCTTCGCAATCACAACCCCAAAGTCAACTGGCGTACGCAAGAAGTTACGCTAAGCTGGTGCTCGGCCCAATGCCACACCTGCTGGGTCAAGCTAGAGAAGGAACGTCAGGAGGAAATGGCAGTTCAGACTCTTCAGACTGGCCCCTTGCCAGGCATGATGACCGACGAGTCAGAGGACTGCGAAGGTATCGACGATGGTGTGCCCTTCCTCGAACCAGGTGATCGCCTCTTTGCGACCATGGCCCCCCTAGACGTTCCGATCCCTACCATCACAGCTGCCACAACTGCACAGCAATTGGCCGAATGGGCACTCTGGAGTACACCTCCCAAGGAGAAAGGAATGATCCTGCCCTATCTCCAAGACTTTAATGACCTCTTCAAGAAGGAGTCCTTCGATTCTCTCCCCCAGCAGAAGACGTGGGACCACGCGATCGAATTAGAGCCTGGAGCAAAACTCTCGGCCTGTAAGGTGTACCCTCTCTCTCCAAGCGAACAGCAAGAACTGGACGAGTTCTTACAGGAGAACCTGCGCACGGGACACATCCACCCCTCGAAATCCCCCATGGGAAGCCCCGTGTTCTTCATCAAGAAAAAAGATGGCTCCCTCTGACTGGTCCAGGATTATCGGGTACTCAATGCGATGATGGTGAAGAACTGGTACCCCCTTCCCATCATCTCAGAGCTCATTGTGCAACTTCAAGGAGCCAAGTACTTTACCAAGCTGGATGTGCGATGGGGGTTTAATAATGTATGGATTAAGGAGGGAGACGAGTAGAAGGCGGTGTTCCGCATGAACCGGGGACTATTTGAGCCCCTTGTCATGTTCTTTGGCCTCACTAATAGCCCTGCAACATTCCAGACCATGATGAACGACATCTTCCAGGACCTCATAATGGATAGACATGTGTGTGTGTACCTGGATAACATCCTCATCTTCACCGAGACTCTCGAGGAGCATCAATGAGTTGTTCAGGAGGTTCTTGAATGACTAAGGGCCCACAAACTCTACCTTCGGCTGGAGAAGTGTGAGTTTGAATGGACCAGGATCGAGTACTTGGGCCTCATTATATCTCATGGCAAGGTGGAAATGGACCCCGTCAAGGTGGAAGGAGTCACGGGTTGGCCAACTCCTTCGAACCAGAAAGAGGTACAGGCCTTCCTGGGCTTCGCCAATTTCTATCACAGAAATTCTCACACCACACCAGGCCATTGTTTGAACTTGTGAAGAAGGACGCCAAGTGGAAGTGGGGAGACAAGGAACAGGCAGCCTTCGAAGGGCTCAAGACGAAGTTCACGATGGCGCCCATCCTCGGGTTTGCTGACGACACCCACCCTTACTGGGTAGAAGCGGACAGCTCTGACATAGCCACAGGGGCGGTCCTTTCGCAGCAGTCATGCGAGGATGGCAAGTGGCACCTGATTGCCTTTTACTCAAAGAGCCTCTCCCCAGTGGAGAGGAACTACGAGATCCACGATAAGGAGATGCTTGCTATCATCCAGGCATTGGAGGAGTGGAGACACTTCCTGGAGGGCGCTGAACACCGCATCAAGATCTGGACCAACCACAAGAACCTAGAATACTTCCGATCCTTGAAGAAGCTGAACCGGCGACAAGCCTGCTGGTCCCTCTACCTCTCACATTTCAACTTCGACCTGCGGCACAGACTGGGTGCAGCGATGGGGAAGTCCAATTCACTTTCGCACCGGTCAGACCATGGATTGGGTGCAGGCGACAATAGAGACCTAGTCTTGCTCTGACCGGAGCTGTTCACAATACGGGCCCTAGAAGGAGTGGCACTGGAGGGGGAAGAGCGAGAAATCGCCCAGGAACTGAAGAGGGTGCTGACCGGAGGGACACTAGAGGATGAAGTAGCAGAGGCAGTGAGGAAACTGTGGGAAGCAGGAGGGAGATCGTTGGTTTCAGCTGCATAGGTGGAGGCTGATGGGTTGTTGACCTTCTGAGGGAAGGCATATGTTCTAGACGTAGGAGGCCTCTGGTGATGGATAGTAGCCCATCACCACGACTCAAGGGTTGCCAGGCACCCCGGTCACTGGAAGACCCTCAAACTTGTCTCCCAAAACTACTGGTGGCCTCACATGTCCCGATACATCGGCAAGTACACCAAGACGTGCAACCTGTGCCTACGAACGAAGGTCCAGAGGCAACGACCGGTCGGGGAACTCCACCTGCTCCCAGTCCCCGAGACACGGTGGGATACCATAAGCGTAGACTTCGTAGTGGAGCTCCCCGACATGCATGGGTACAATGCCGTGATGAATGTGGTAGACTCGGTATTGAAACAGGTGCACTTCATACCGACCCACACAACAGTAATGGTGGCTGGAGCAGCACAACTCTTCCTACACCATGTTTGGAAGCTGCACGGGCTGCCGAGGGTGGTGGCATCCGACCAAGGAGTGCAGTTTGTCCGCGAGTTCACACGGGAGCTCTACTGCTTACTAGGCATTTGCTTGGTGGCCTCTACAGCCTACCACCCGCAGACGGATGGTCAGACCGAACATGTTATGGCCCGTACTCTCACTAAACCCATATCAGCCCCCACAACCACCCACACCTTTTCCTGGACTTTTCCGATCACTCAAAGACTGAATAACTGATTTCCAGATGTCCGATATATATATTCCAAGGTTCCATGTTTCCAAACCTCCAAAGACTCCGAAGTCAAGGTTCCGATACTTTGATAACTGACACGCAGGACCATCACGTACCTCACTCCCTTGTTCTCTCTTTTATATTGACCCCTTGTACTCCCTTTCTCTGTAAAAGGCAACAAATTCCCACAGTGATGTGTTCTTTCAACTGGGCCAAAAGGCCACTATGCCAGGTTATCTGGCATTAGTCTGTGGGCACTATTTAAACAGCAACTTGTTACATGTATTCACCAACCATTGCAATGGTATGTAACATTCTCCTTGTTTTATGACCGGCAAAGATAGTACAAGGATAGTCGCATGTATATAGTCTTCCAGTCGACTGGACTGTTCGCTAGTACAAATATCAACTTAGTCCACCACCTAGTTTCCAATTCATTTCCAGTAAACTCCTGTCTCCTTTCCGAAATTAGGGACAGACAATCGAGGAGGGTGCAACACATAAGTTGAAGCCAAGTCTCCTTGACCTCGAACACTACAGTGACCGGATTGAACCAATCCGCGACCAACCCTGAGCTCCCGGCGCTTCTGTCTGTAGTCTGTCCGACTTCCGACTTCGGTCCTTGGCCCCGTTACGGATCTCCACACCGACCCAGATAGCCCTTTCAGAAGTACTAGCTAAGTGCCTGACACGCAGACTTAACAGAATGAGTGAACCAAGAACTGGAACAGTACTTGTTAATGAGAGGCAAGACAACTGGGATGACCTCCTACCCCTAGCCGAATTCCAGTACAATAACCATGTTCACGCCTCGACCTGTGAGTCCCCCTTTTTGCTGGATATAGGTAGACGCCCGCAGATGGGATTTGAACCACGCCAACCCCTATCGCGCCTCGAGTCTGTAAACGAGTTCAAGGAGTGGATGGAGGGGGCACTTTCAGAAGCAAAGGCGGCCCTGGTAAAGGCAAAGGATGATATGACGACTTATCACAACCGTAGGTGCCAGCCAACACCAACATTCATCCTGGGCGACAAGGTGTACCTCGATGCTAGCAACATTTGCACCAATCGGCCGTCCAAGAAATTAGCACATAGGCGACTCAGCCCCTATCTCGTGGAGGAATGAGTAGGGTCTCACGCATACCAACTTCGTCTCCCGAAGACCTTGAGCTGTCTTCACCCGGTCTTCCCCGTAGTTAAACTCACCCCGGCCCCAGCAAACCCCATCCCAGGTAGGCAACAGCCCCTTCCACCACAGCCAATTCTCGTCGATGAAGAGGAACACTTCGAAGTCAAACAAGTACTCGACAGCCAGATGAGAGCAAATCGACTACAATTCCTTATCAAATAGAAAGGTTATGGCTATAAGGAGAACTCATGGGAGAACGAAAGCAATGTCCGGGCCCCTGACCTTATCGCCGACTTCTACCATCTGCACCCGGGTACCCCATGCCGAATCCGCGCCTTGGACATGTCCGCCTTTAGATCCCACACCCCAGTCCTGCCTGTGGGGATCAATGCGTTGGGGATGCCACATTCTAGAGGGGGAGTGATGTCAGGGGAACCCCCGATCATGAACCCTGACCAGCACCAACCCGCCCGTACTCCGCACCTGCCAACTGAAGTCTGTTTGACCCACTCATGGCAGTACCGAGCATACCGCGCACCGAACCATCATCCCTGTTGGCGAGTACCCTTCAGAAGGGTCGACTGTAACCCTTGGCTTCCCTTTCGTTATCCATTCTCAGGGTCGAGGCCCTGGCGGAACTTCCCGGTCGGTACGGAGGGTGATTCCTGATAGAGCATGGAGCGCCATAGCGATGGTGCTTATATACAGTAGTCAGTGGGTGAAGGGTTCCCTAGAGTTTTCTCTTTGGATCCCCCTTTGCCAGGTAGGCTAGCCCCCATGTATTAGGTACCATACTAAATCTTTGGATCCCCCTTCGCCAGTGCACCGCCTTAGGGTAGAATGCCTGCTTAGGTTGCCCTTACACCCTGGTGCTTCCTGACTTTCCGTCCCCATTCCGATTCCAATCCCAAGTCCGTGACCCGTAGTCCCTCCATCCCTGGAGTACGAACCCCCCCCTTCGGAAATCATTTGGAACCCTCTGGAAACCCCTGTCAAGTACACATACCGAGGATCCAGTAACTCGGTGGTACTGACTAAAATACTCCATTATGGAGAGTCGGAAAGTTTACCAGAACTTAATCGAAAATTATAATGCAGAATTAAGTCGATATTCGTACTGGCAAATAGTCCAGTTGACTGATGACTTATATACATGTATCTAGTCTTGTACTATCTTTTACCGAGTAAAGACAAGGGGGGAAGAGAGTACAAGGGGCAATATCAAATGAAGAACAAAGGAGTGAGGTACGTGGTGATCCTGCACGTCATCTATCAAAGGAGTGGAACCTTGATTTGGAATCTTTGGATGTTCAGAAACACGGAACCTCGGAATGATGCATCGGAAATCCAGAAATCGGTTATTCAGACTTTGAGCATGGAAATGGCGCGGGTGGTTGTGGGGTTTAATGTGGGTTTATTTGGCGGCATGGGCCATAACAATGACAGACCATTGAATATGCACATACACCTTCCAAGATGTGAGAGTAGTATATTAGAGTATCCAACAATTATACCTGTTAGGAGTTGGTCAAGTCCTACAGACCATTTTGCGGTGGCTAGGCTTTAACGTGCTTGTGTGTTGCACCCTGCTATTCCATGTGTGCCACTGATTTAGACAGGAGAGAGACTCGTGAAGGTGCCAAGGATGTCGGCTTAAGGGAAGGACTTGAGACAGGGAAGGGGTGGATGAGAAGGTGCGAACCAAGTTGATATTCTAAGTGTGGAACTATCTACATACATCCTGCTACTTATATAGGTTAAGAAGCAAGATGTGGAACAGGGTGGCATAAGGAATAGAGAACAATAAGGTATGAAAAACCATGTAGAGGCATTGTCTACAGTGATCAAGAATAGAATAAGGGATGTAGGCGAGATTAGAATAATGGAATATGGCTGAGAATAAAATAATAAAGGAGTGGGTGAGAATAGAACAATAGAGGACAACCAAAGATAAAACAATAGGGCCGTGACCAAAATAATGAGTAGTTATCACATGTTCCAGGAGAAAACAGGTGAGGGAAGGAGAGGATAGTGAGGGGTGGAAAGGATAGGATGGGAGAAGTAGTCTAGACGATGTACCAGGTGTACCAAGCTGAGACCTCATGATAGTGAGGATAGTATGGGTAAAGGTCGGTTGGTTGGTCGGTATTACCGAGTGAACCAGAGCTCAGTATCATGGTCTTGACAATACCCAAGGTGTTAGAGCAGTAGGTGTAAGTGAAACCTAGGCAGACACTCAACCCTATGGTGGCATACTAGCCAAGGGGGATCCAAAGTATTAGTATAGGATCTATATACAGTACCGGACAAGCAAACTCAACCAAAAATTTCAACCCAATTTTCTGGCAAAATCCGCTCATTGAAATCGATAGTAGACCATTAAATGAAGTATCTAACATCAAAATAAAGTCAATCTAACAAGCTATTTTTTTTCTAAAATAATTTTTATTTTGGACATGTCAAAATTTTGGCCACACCCCAAAAAAAAACCGAAAAATATTGAAAAAATGTGCAATCAATAGCTATGATTGAGTAGTGTATGATTCTGATAAAAGTGTGAAACAAAAAATTAAAAAATTAAAAACAATAAAAAAAAACTATATACCATATTCATAAACAAATAAATACAAATATAGAACAATCATTACCAGGCCTTGACACGCTGCATAATACCCACTGGCTGCCATCCAAAACGTAAAAGAAACATTACTGGACTGCAAAATCAGAATAAGGATCAGGTTACTGAAGCAGATGAACATATAGAGCATCCAACAACACCTAGAGATTATGAATCTGATAGGGAATTGCCAACTTCTGTGAACATTTTTTACAACTGTGCCATGGGTGGAATGAATTTTGGTTTAGAGGGAGAGGAGACTGAGAGTGAAGAAGCCTCTGAAGCATACAGTTATGAATATGAGGACTGAGAAGAGGATCCAGATTCAGAATGGGATAAGGATGATCTTCAAGAAAGGCTCTTGGATTTTTTGAGGATGTAAAGACAGTGGCAAAAGAATACCTTGATGCATGCCCAGCTGATGTGATACGGTGGTTTATAAATCATTCTTGGAGATTTATGGCTGCATATCGCAAGGGACTTACTGGGAATGCAGCTGCTTGGGCTGTTAGAAAGCAAACCAAGCATCGCATAGTTACTGAACAAGCTATGATGTTAATTGAAGCCATACTTAACTAAAATTTGCATCATGACAATGAGATTTAGGGTGAAAAATTGCGCTGAAAAGGCCCAAAAATGTGGCCACATTAAAAACTCGTTGGAAAAACTTCAGAACATGTTTTTTGGATGTATTTTGTCATTCTGATTCTGAATATAACATTAGTTTGGCACAAAAAATTCTCGATCACCCAAAACCAAATTGGTTGAGTTTGCTTGTCCGGTACTATACATAGGACTAGCATACCTGGCAAAGGGGGATCCAAAGAGAAAACTCTAAGGAACCCCTTCACCCCCTAACTATGGCTATATATGTACCACAGTCATGGTGCTCTGCCCACACTATTTGGATGTGGAACTGAGGTCCCAGGCATGCCAGCAACTGCTGAGCATACAAGTGATAGCTGTGGATGATGCCCACTGATGGTGGCTGCCAACTGTAGCACCTGTTTGGTGTATGCTTCAGTCATAGCAGTCAGGCATTGTAGGTTTGCTTTAGGTAATTAATACCTAGAAGCCTGTGTGCACTGGCCCTTTTCTCTGGCAGGGTCTAGTGCAGTCATTTGGTATAGCGAAACTATAACCTATAATATAGCAATGTATGCAAATAGAATATGAGTAATGAGGATGTGATGTGACCATGATATGTCACATATATGGCTTGAACTTGGACTTGGACTTGTGTACTAGAGTCTAGACTTCCTATATTTAGTTATGACTTGGACCTGGAGACTGGATTTAGGGCTTTAACTTGAGAACTTGTTATTACAGAGGTGAACCAGTGGCCTTTATATACAAAAACCAAGCAACAATGCAAAATGATATGAGAGGTTGGCTATGTCAGTTGAATGACAAAGCATGGGAACAAAGTATACAAAGGAGGAAACTATGGGAAAACTCTGGAGAAATGGTACAGCATTGCAGCTGCATGAATAGGGGCTAGGGCTATGATAGGGGACCACTAACCAAATAGAGAAGTATGATGAGTAATAATGAGAAAAGACTAGCAGAATAGGAAAGAGGTCTGAGTCATGCCAAGAAAAGGGAAAACATATAAAAGGAACAATAAAGAAGTCTACCAATAACTGTCTAACAACCTTGTCCACTACTCCTGAGGGGTCTTAGAATGAGTCAGGAGACTGAGTCATCTTGAAGTATTTCCAGATAACAGGCAACATATCTTCTGCAATTTCTCCAGTATTCAATCCAATGATAGGGGTCTGAGAGGAGGTGTATATATAGGAATACAGCCATGCACTCTCATCTTGTGATTAAAAGTAAGTCAAATAGAGTGGGCTAGGTAATAAGGATGGGATGGTGCATTGAACTCTGCCTCATATTTCACTCTACTCCCATCATAATATGCTGGTCTAGATATCATTAGGGAATAGCACAGGTTATGCTAACTCACATGGGTTACCAGGTTGGGTGTCCTTAGGTTTGGGTGTGGATTAAGCCAAGAGCACCCACAACCTAGCCCAACCTGCTATGTCATGTGTAGATGTATCACACACATGCACATACATATGATATGAATGTGCCATATCTGCACACATACACTTATGATATAAACACAAACATGCTGTATGTGCACATGTATGACACATGTGTGTGAAGCTTAAGGCTAGAGGGCAGTATCATTCTAAACATTCACATCTTTCCTTTTGTTTTATCTTTTCTAATGCCTAAACTGCAGCTATATTTCAGCATGGGAATTCATGGTCAGGACATATATAGTTTATGTTTCACTTTCCAACACTTTAGTCTTTATTGCAAAGGACTGAAGTGAGTATGTTTAGTCTTAGACACACCTTGACACAGGCTTACCTTTTTCACTTAGCCATAACTGTTGAGGTAGATCTCACACAATGTCAGAGTCTTTATTGCAAAGGACTGAACCATAACTGTTTAGTTTATAACAATGTGCAGGTACAGCATGTACACGAGACCTGTCCACCCATGGGTTAATGGGTTTGGGTTCCCTATAGGTTGGGTGCAGATCACCTACATTTGACCTGTGAGTGACCCATGCCATTCCCTAGATGTCATTCCAAGAAATATATATGGTTCTCAACTTTCTAGAAGATAGACTGCATTTCCTATTGCATATGACTGAGTGTAGATTGGATGGGATCTTTTCCTAAGTAAGAAATGTACTGGAGGAGGTACACAAAGATAATGATGTGATAGTGGTTCTGCCTGGATGTGTGAATCACAAGTGTTGTAGCATTGCATGGGAATGAGCTCTGAAGAAGACGTGATGATATATTGGGAGTCTGAAGATTGTAGTACTGAGTAGAATGGTTGTGTCAAGTACATGTACCAAGCATCAGTTCACTTGGTAGTGCCAACCAAATGATTACTCTAATCCCATGTGCAAGTGACCAAATCACATACAAGTCACTCAGTATGTTGGACTTGGCTTGGCACATTCATCATCCACCTCTCACATCCTACCCATCATCCACCCTTTCCTTTATTCATTATCCATTATTCCCACCCTATTATTCTTTATTTCTTGGCCTATTTTTTTACCTCAGGACATTTTCTATTGTTTTATATTTGTTCACTTTCTATTGTCTTATTCTTGGCCACATTCCTATTATCTTATTTGGCTACAATTTCATTGTTCTATTCTCGTTTACATTTCTTTGTTCTATTCTTGATCATTGTGGACAATACCTCCACATGCTCTTCATACCTTATTGTTTTCTCCATGTCTTATGCCACCCTGATTTCACATCTCACTTCTTAACCTATATAAGTAGTACATGGATGTAGATATTTCCTCATTCTGAATATCAACTTGGCTTATGGCTTCTTATCTTCCCTCCTCCAGTCTGAAGTCCTCTACTCAGGCTGACACTCTCGGCACTCTCCTGGGTATCTCTTCTATCCTAAATTAGTGGCATGCACAGAAAGTAGGGTGCAACGCATGAGTACATTGAAGCCAAGCCACCTTGATCAGTCTACAGGACTTGGCCAATTCCTGCCAGCATCATGAAGTCAGTACTATTGCAATAATACTTGGCCCATGCATTGTCAGCATTCTCAGTGCCTGACAGGTTGGCTGTGTAATGTGGTAATGGCGAAGGTGATATGTAGGGAATGGCATGGGTTGGGCCAACATGCATGGGTCACTGGGTTGGGTGTCCTTGGGTGTGGGTGTAGGTCAAGCCAAGAGCACCGGCAACCTGGCCCAACTCATGGTGTCATGCATGTGCATACAACATGAATGTGCCACATGCATACACATACAACTCAAACATGTTGTACATGCCTTACATGCATGGGCCACATGTGTGCAGGTGTGGCATGCACTCGACACCTGTTGACCCATGGGTTGATGGGTTCAGGTTTCCCATAGGTTAGGTGTAGGTTATCTACATTTGACCCATGGGTAACCTGTGCTATTCCCTAGTGATATGGGATGAGCACTGTTGGAGTTGAATTCATAATATGGTTGAAATCAACAGCTTTAATGTCAGCATATGCTGAATGGATCTAGGGAATGGCACAGGTCACCCATGGGTCAAATGTGGATGACCTGCACCCAACCCATGGGGAATCCAAACCTGTCAACCCATGGGTGTTGGGTGTGCACCACACCCACACACATGTAGCACATTTGTGTCATATGTTGCATTGTGCTGACACAAATGTGCTATAAGCATACACATCAATATGAATGTGCTGTATGCATATGTGTCAAGCCCATGTTGTCTCAGCTTGGTACATTCGGCTCATCATTTGGATCACTTTTCTCATCTCACCCCCTCCATTCATTGTTATTCTTTCATTCCCTTTCTTTCCTTGCAACCAATCCCCTTTGGAGCATTTACTACTTGCTTATTATTTGGTCATGGCCCTATTGTTTTATATTTGGCCATTTTCCATTGTTCTATTTTCACTCACTCTTTTGTTCTTCATTGTTCTATTCTCATCCACATTCCTTGTTCTATTCTTGATCATTGTGGACAATACCTCCACATGATTCTTCATACCTTATTGTTCTCCATCCCTTGTGCCACCCTGTTCCACATCTCACTTCTTAGCCTATATAAGTAGTGAATATATGTAGATGGTTCTTTGTTCTGGAAATCAACTAGGTTTACACATTCTTGTCCTCCCTTCTCCTGTCTAAAGTCTTTTACTCAGGCCAACACTCTCGGCACTCTCTCGGGTATCTCTTCTGTCCCAAATCAGTGGCATGCACAGAAAGTAGGGTGCAACGCACAAGCATGTTGAAGCCAAGCCACTACAACCAGCCTGCAGGACTTGGCCACTTCCTGCCAGCATCATGAAGCTGGCACTATTACTATAATACTCAGCCCACGCATCATTGGCAATACCAGGATGCATCAACACAAACACGCTGTACTTGCACATGCTGACATGAACGTGACATATGTGTGCATGTCATACACATTCATGTCGGCGCATGTGTGTCATATGCATGCACATATGGCACATTCATGTTGTACATGTACATGTGCGCACACATATGACAGGAGCAAGTGTGTGCTGTACACGTGCATGTGCATGCATACATAGATGATATGCCAGGTTAGGCTGGGTTGGGGGTTTCCCTGACAGTAGGCTAACTGCATTCCTTGTTGGTATAATTGAATTGCTTGATGAGCATCAAAGATTGTCCAGAATTTGATCTACTGACCATTCTTCTTTATTCACAAGTGACAAGCAGTGGGTCATGAAAATCATGCAGTATTACATTTGAATGCACAAGCTTAAACTTAGAATACAGTAAGTGCACACTGACCTCTTAAATTGATCACTAAATAGACAAATGGATTTTAGGAAAAACCTCATTCCTATATCTCAAACGCATGAATGACATGAACTGACAAGGGAGATGAAAGATCCATTTGAAGCCATGTAGCACTACCAATGCTTCCTTGACCCACCTTCAACAAATTACTGTTGACCTGGGTCCCAGTCACTTCACATGCCAGCAAGCTATTTAAAGCACATGGCTGTGTCCCTGGAAGGAAACATCAATCTTGCACTAATGAGCCCGTCATCTCTAATTTAGCATTACTTATGAAACTTGTTGGAGGGATTGACCGAAATTACACTTTAGAGCTACCAATGGGTCTGTCCTTGAATTGGGATACTTTGTAGTGTAAGTTGTTCCTGAAAAGTAAGTAAATCTATAAGTTCACATACTCAATGAACTTGGCGTATGGTGAATGGCTATTAAATGTGAATGAGGTTTGGTGACCTCTTCATTCCGCAGAATGAAATTTTGGAGATGTGGCTACCTGCAAGGTCCCCCGTGTCGAATTGGTATGCCTCCAAAGTCCCCTCAGAAACATTAGCCTGAATGCTTGAATGACATTGGACGCTAACAAGCGCCTTTAGCGGTCCGTTTTCTTCTGCCGTACACCCCTAGCTAACTAATGGTCAGGAGTGCATTCGGCTTGCTTTTACATCGCCATACTCTCGATATAATCGGCCAATATCTTAACCTTTAGTCTCGCACATGACACTATAAGGATCCAGGGGACACCCTGGAACCCTTCTGTTGTCCCCAAATTGCTATGTAACTTCCTCTGATATTTCATTTCTGACCTCTGGACTGCGCACAATACCGCTCCTGATAGCTCTCGAGTTGTTGCTATGCCAACCCCACAATCACACTTGCCTTGTCTTCTTTTCTTTACGAACCCTTGTGCCCCATCACTTCCCAAACTGGTAGATTTGACTATCTATTGCATTGTCAAGTCATAGACGAGGATTTTCTTAAAACCATCACAGTCCTCGGATATGACCGAAGGTTATATTCTTAAAGGTGCACAATGGAAAAAAGGGGATCTACTTGTTCCTTGAATACTCAATCGGGCTCCTTGAACTTTGATGCTGATAGAAGAAGCCGAAACCCGACCTAGAAAAATCGTCACAGGCATGTACTTCAAATCATCGAGTGAGAGTGCAATGGTGCGGTGCACCTTCATAGCTTAGATCCAAATCCTTCCGGGCCAAACCGCATGCTTGGCTCTCTCTCTACCCAGATGCGGTCGATAGTTTGACTTTATCTAGCAAATTTCCTGAAACTTAATGAACAACGTCTTCTCTGGACACAGAAGTGACACCGACTCAGACCGTGAGATTCTCCCATTAATAGCGCTGTTTGAGTTATTGTAAAACTCGGAGTGTATAGGGAGACCGATGAGGCTACTGAGTCATTTGATATTCAATTGCTAATGGGAGGACAATATCACTATTGTCTCACGTGAATGATTAATCCCCTTAATCTAGCCTTGTTTGATGGCTGGTCTAGTCAGAATGCAGTCTTTGGTATCAATTACAAATTCATTGTTTCTACATGACCCTGGTCCCTAAATTTAAAGAGGAAAAAATATATAGAAAATTTTGTGGGTCACCTCAAGGGAACAAAAATTCAAAGCCAGCCACTTAGGTCTATCGATGTATGTAGTGACAGTGAGTTCGAGGCGGCGAAGCTGTTCTAGTTCACACCACCTGCACCACCAGTTCCTCTGAGTTTTGATATCTGCCGTGTCTACAAAGGACAAGGAAGGGCTCCATGCCGGCGGCCTCTAGCTCAAGACATTCGTCGAGTCTTCATAAAAATAATAAGCTTTGAATTGGCGATCATTTGGCGCCAAGTTCTCCCTCGCCAGCGCCTCGATAGCGCCATTTCTAGGTTTAAGTTACTGACACAGGGATTGTCTCATGATCACATTGCCATGAATGATCGAAGTAGAACAGGGTGCTTCTTCATTACTGAGGTGAGGGGTGAGGTGAGCTTCAATGGCCAGTGACACAGGTATACGGCTACGGATGAGTGTGGCCAATTCGTTGGTTGAAGCCTCTCGCACCGTCAGATATGCCAATGTTTGTTCAGGGTTGAAGGGAGGGTTGAACTTGTTAATTTTTTTTTTTTTAATCTTTCCAACGGTGTTCTCGAAAGAGATTTGAGGTTGTTTTCTAATGTTATGTTGGAGGTCAATTTCTGTGAGGCTATTTGATTATTTGATATCATGTTTGATAGATTACCTCTATAGCGTTTCTGCCTCAACATCTCACTGTCATTAAGTGCCATTGCACCGGAGATAATATCCTATTTGGATGCATATATATCTTCACCCAGCCATGAATCTCATAAAGCTTGCACGTTCTGTCTCTATCCATCAGCCTCTCATTCCAACGCACAGTCCAGTCCTTCTCAACATTCACCTCTCGAATGTCTTTTCAAGAGAGCAATCAAGTCCTCATTCAGCAGGCACAAGATAGGTGAGTACCCTAAATTGTTCAGTTTCAAGGAAGTTTAATTTTGTGATCCGGACAGTTTGGTCAGAACCTATGCCGAGACTTCTGGCTTTGGTAAGTCCAGAAATGATTTTATGTAACCCTTGTTTTGTTCTTACTGTTTTAAATAATAGCACTTGTCGTTTATGACATATTCCTCATGCTCTCTTATGAAAAAAAATATATATGGCAGAAAAAGTTCAAATTGGGATCACTCCTCTACTTATTGGCTCGCTTTCCATTGGTTATCCACTTCGCGGTGATACAAGTAATCAACAATCTCCCAATCCAACCTATCAAGGTGAGTGAGCAGCTCTACGCCATTGATTCTATAAGGTTCACATCTATATGAGTCTAGTAAGACTCTCGTGATGTTTAACACAGAATCTGATGTCAAACAGTTTTTGCAATGGCTTTGTTCACTTGACTCATACTCTGGATGTTCTATCTCTTATTGGAATCCAAGGTGATATCGGCTCTAATTTCCGTCTCACAAAGTTTTCTATCTATTCTACCAGGGCTTTTAATGGCACGAACATATGCTATTTCCAGGCTTCAGAAACTGACTGCTTCGGTGCTTGGTCTTTTGCTTATTGGCAGTATCGTGTGCCTCATGGTATGTATTGCATGGTCATTCTTTGTTATGACCGCTAAAGCTTGTATAACACTTCATAGTTTTTTGCAATAAAAGACAATTGTGCGCCAACCGATACAGATCTTAACACCTTTGCCTTGTAAGTGACATAATTTGTATTCTGTCACATGTCCATTCACATAGTCTTCAGGAGTGAGCGTTCCTTCGTTAATTTTGATTTTCTACTTATGTATTCTCAAGTGAACACCATTCAGAATGTACTGCTCATCCTTTTCGACACAGTGGCGGTTGCAGTGACGCTTTCCAATGTCCTGGGAAACCTGAGGGAGTTGAGAGAGTTCAAAGTATTTCACCCAAAGTCCCTAACTCAAGTTCTATTTGAGCAAAGTTCGTATCCCAGTTCTATATTGTATCATGATTAATTATTATAAAGGTGTGATTCGATACGGGTATCTATCTGTTTTATGACCGTTTTTCCAAAACTACTTCTAATCCACACCCAGATTCGTCCTTACAGTAACGCTAACATCGACCATATTAAGCAAGGTATTCCTCAATGGCATATCACATAATGTTGACTGAGTAATTATTATCACAGATCTTAAGAGTGAATGCTTTTTGAAATATAACTCTGTGAATTTCAAATTAATCAAATGTCGGTAGCCTAGCATTTCCAATGTTCTTAGCAGCGCGCAGGACGGGTCAGAGTCTTTCAACACAAAACATTCAGGTCACCTGACTGATGCCCCACATAGCCTGTCTGCCATCATCATCTGTCGAATTCATTTGGAACTCCAAGAGAAGCATTCACATCCCAATGGAAGCACCCACTCTTCGTCTCTTCCCGTAGGCACCTTCCATGCAGCTACGCGACGGATACAAGATGACATCATGGATGAATTCGGTGACCGGAACATCACCGAGTCGCTTGACACTGGATTCCCCTCGTCGGGCGAAATTGAGTTCCAAGATCTCCCCCCTTCCAATACTGATCGCATTGACATCGACAAGTATCCTCAAGCTGGCAGGAGTTTGGAAGAGACAGAGAACATACCTCCTACGGTATCCCAAAATTTGGA
>QLPG01013630.1:0-19481 GCA_003314385.1 Gomphus sp. MG54 | reverse complement strand
ACCTTCTAAGTAATGACGCCACTTTTGAAACGCTTCGAAAATCGCGAGCAGTTCTTTATTGTGAACGTCATAATTGAGTTCTGGAGAGGTGAAAGTTCGGGAATGAAATGCGACAGGGTGAAGCTCGCCGTCTGGGGAGTGTTGGGAGAGTATAGCTGCTAAAGCGTAATCTGACACATCTGTCTCCACAATCAAGGGCAAATCAGGAGTCCAATGAGTTAAAATGGGGGCAGACGTGAATGCCAGTTTCAGCTTGTTAAACGCATCTCTGCACTCCTCACTCCAGTTCCAAGCCAGACCTTTGCGAGTGAGTCGAGTAAGAGGAGTCGTAATAGAGGAGTAGTTGAAAATGAATCTCCGATAGAAGTTTGCAAATCCGAGGAATGATTGAACGTCTTTGACTTTACGTGGCTCGGGCCATTGAGTGATGCTCTTGACTTTGTCTTCCACCATCGTGAGACCCTCAGGTGAGAGGATATATCCAAGGTATTCGATGGACGTTTGATGGAAGGAGCATTTGTCTTCTCGAGCGTACAAGTTGTGTTTGCGTAATCATCGTAGAACTTCACGAACGTGTTCGATATGCGAGGATTCGTCGTTGGAATAGATGAGGATGTCGTCCAAATAGACTATAGTGCAGTTGTCTAAAAGGTCGCCAAAAATGTCGTTCATGAAGCGCTGAAATGCAGCAGGGGCGTTAGAAAGTCTGAAAGGCATGACAAGCCACTCAAAGGATCCATAATGTGTCCTAAAGGCTGTCTTCCATTCGTCCCCTTCTGCAATTTGAATGAGGTGATAGGCGTGTCTGAGGTCAATTTTAGTGTATATACGAGCTTTCTTTGGGGCATCTCAGAGGTCGGAAATAAGGGGAAGTGGATAACGGTCCTTCTTCGTGATTCTGTTTAGACCACGAAAGTCTACACAGAGCCGCAAGGAGCCGTCCTTCTTGCGTACGAATAGTACTGGTGCACCGTGTGATGAGCCCGAGGGTCGAATGAAGCCCATGTTGAGGTGCTCGTTTTGCAGGCGCGAACAAACGCTTCTGCATTAACTAGGGCTATCCGTGGAGCCTCCAACTTCGGAGATGGCGACGGATTGCTAGGAAGCGGGGTGCTGGACTGTGAAGCAGCAGTTGAGGCCTGAGGTGCTGGAACGGTGGTCGGCTTCGAAGTCTTGAAAGTTATACTGCCCAATACCCAGTCAATCGATGGATTGTAGCGGGTGAGCCAGTTGAAGCCAAGTACTGTGGAGCAACTGCCATCCAACGTTGTCACATAGAACGTGACGTTCTGAAGTTCGCCGGTCAGAAATCGGATCGGAATTGTTGTAGTCTGAGTAATGACAGAGTTAGTAGAACCGTCAAATAATTTCAACGGAATAGCAGGGACTGAATTAGTAGGCAAAGAATATTTCTGCACAATTCGTGATTCAATAAAGCAGTCTGAAGAACCACAATCTAAGAGCATAACAAGAGGAAGTTCGGAAATAAGAGAACAAGACAGATTAAGTATAAGCGAAGTTTTCGAAGTTTCAGAAGTAGAAGATACGCAAGAAATAGCAGAATTAGAAGAAAGGGCGTTCAAGAACAGCACATGAGAGAGGCTAATGCAATCCTCAGCTCGTGCCTCTCCGAGGTTGCAGCTCATTTTTTTGACTCCGACGCCGTGTTTTCTTCGGCATTGGTGTCAGATGTGCTTGCCTTGGTCACACGTGCTTTCGTCGTTTTCTTGTTATTGTTGGAGTTGTTGGATTTGTTGTTGTTAGAAGAAGAGGTCGATGAGGATTGGGAATTGGATTTGGGACAGTCCTTGACCATGTGACCTTTTGAAGCACACAAGAGACAAAGTCCCGCGTCGATTCGCCTTTGACGTTCTTCAGGCAATAGCTTCCCGTCTTTTCCGAGCTTGGATGCAATGTCGTTAGCATTGTTGTTATTGTTGGAAGACTTATCGTTGCCGTTCTTCTTCCCCCCTTCTTACTCTTCTTGTTGTTCGAGTTGTTGGAGTTGGAAGAAGACTGATGGTTATTGTTGTTGTTGGAGTTGGAGTTGGACGAGGACCCGTTTGGTTTTGAAGGATTTCCGAAGTTGTCGTACTCCTTGCGTTCCCAGTATCTGCTGTCGATCTCGAGAGAGTATTGTCTGAGTTCAGCGAGAGTTTCAAAACGAGGGAAGTTAAGGAGGCTGTCCTTGATACGTCTGGCGAACCCCTTGTAAGCCGCATGTGCAAGGGTGGCGTCGTTCCACTGAGTACGAGTGGAGGCTCTGGCAAAGTCGATGAAGTATCATGCTGCACGATGGTTGTCCTTCATAACTATCTTGCCGAGCTCAATTTCTGCTTGCGCAGCGCTGTTGAATGGACCGAAGTTGGATTCCAACTCTTGACGAAAGTCCCTCCAGACCTTAAGCCAGCTAGGCTCAGGTTGGATCTCGCCAAGAATTGCGGGTTCGAAATACTGAAGTGCGGGGCCGGTGAGGTACGAGATGGCGTATTGGACCTTTGATGCATCCGTCAAGAATGCAGATGGACGGTCTCGAAAGTTCAGCGCGCATTGTAAGAAGAACGTTCGCAGCTTAGCTTGATCCGTCCCGTCGTAGACCTCCGGCTCCCGAACTTTGGCATGGTGCCCGGGGTTTGTAGAAGATCTAGCAGGTTGTTGCGCTAGACGGTCGACGAGAGCTTTTACGATCTTGTCCGAACTAGACAAGGAATTAAGGGTCGAGGAATTAAGGTTGTCATTAGGATTAGAAATGTGAGTGGGGTTCGGATTTGAGACTTGAATGGGGTTCTGAATTGCATCGTTATCGTTGTCGTTGTCGTTGTCATTGAGAGGGTCTTCTTCGTCATTGTCCTCAGGTTCAGGAGGAGCGTTCTCTCCTGACGGGCCATCTCCGCGAATCGAAGGTTGTGCTGACAGCTGTCGAAGAGAGGAGATCTGCTGCAACTGGCTAGGGACCTCGACGATGAAGGGTAAATTGCGAGTAGTGGATCGGGTATTCATAATGGCTCGTAATATGCAAAGGAAAGGTGCGATCAAGCGTAGGAGTCAGAATATACTGTTACGATAGTGAAAAGACGTAATTGTAATATAATATAATCTCCCAATGGCGAAGTGATTGGCGAGGTTCAGAGTTGGGGTTGGCTTCAACGTGCTTGCATTGCGCCCGCTTGGATCACACGGTCCCCAAATTTCATAATGGTGAGGAAGACGGAAGTAATGGAGGATCTTAGTCAATATCAGGGTTGATATTCTGACTGAGGACTGAACTAATAGTACAAGGCCTTTTATACTACTTTCTAATCTATTAGGAGTTGAATAGATTCCTATAATAGAATGAGAAAGCCGAGGAATGTGAAAAGCGAGAAACAGAAATACTATGTCCAAATAATGATCTCCTCCATGACATTGTTGAGTGACGTGTCACTCAGATTCCCAATGGAGTTACCCTAAGGAACATAATAGCGGATCGGACATAAAGTACTGAGCGGAAATGCGAATAGATGAAAAGGGAATGAAATGTAAATGAAGGATATGAAATGTAAATGGAGACGGAATGGAATAACAAGCATATGGGATGTGACGTAAATGAGTGGAGCGGTTCGACAGGAGCATGTGACGCCAAGACGGATACACGAGGTGCATACAGTCCGTGGGCTGAGGGCGTAGGGTTGGATGAGCGAGCGAGAGCGGAGTTGGGCTGAGTGGGCTGAATTGAATGGTCGGCTTTGCCGGCACACGGTCCCCGACAGACGTTCTCGATTGAGTTGCTCATTCCTGAAAGCTTCATGGATTGCAGCTTTGTCGAGATTGTCAATGAGCATGAGGGAAGAGACAAATGAAGAATATTCTTCAGGCAGGGCATGGATCAGAGCTATAGAGAGCATCTCTTTGTCAAGGTCCATGAGGGTGAAATTGGCCAGGCGAACATCCTGGATGGCACGGCCCTTTTCTTCAATGCATGCGATGAGGCTCTCAAGGCCTTTGTTTTCTAGCTTCCTGATTGATAGTAAGTTGTCGTATGCATTAAATCGTGTCCCTGGTTTCTTTGACTGGTTTCTCCATTCAAGCAGCTCCCACATCTTTTTTGGGTCATAGATTTCTCCACCAAGGTAGTGCCTTTGGTCATCCTCAATGGACAGATATATATCTCCTGCTCCTCTGTCGGCCTGCTCTAGCCACTTCAGGTATGCATCTGGGTCAGACGGTCATGGTATGTCTCCACTAACTATTCTCCACCATCCTTGCTTAAGACCCCAAGCCGTCATCTGGTCCTTCCAGGTGGCATAGTTTCTGTTATTGAGTTTGGGGAAGTTCAGCATTGGGTTAGACATGTTTTGTTGTGGTGGATTAAAGACAAGGTTGGTGCTATACAGTTGCTTTGTAATTCGCTAGGGCATGGGGCTCATAACCTGCTAAAAACCCTATGAACTGTACATGGCAGTTTTGTCTCAGCGAATGTTCGCTGATTGTCAGATGTGCAGGTCTGAAGTCCAGAGTAAGTAGCTGACTATATTTCTAGATATATGTACAGTACCTGAAGTCCGGAGTAAGTAGCTGAAGAGCCGCTTGACTCCAGACTCCGCTATCTATGAGTTATGGTGCAAACAGTACCAAAGTATCCTACTCGGTGTGTCTGCAGTATTGGTGAGTCATGTTGTTTAACAAGAATATCATTCAGAGCAAGACCATGGGCCTGGTGTTCTTCTCTCGGTTATCTTGTCATCTCCTCCATCTGCATCTGCGGTCTGTGCCCATTCCTCTACACGTTCCGTGCTACACTGACCCTCCATCCAGTCATGTTGTCCCTTGGTGAACTCGTCACCTTACTGTAAATCGCCACATGCATGCCGCAATTGATAGCTCACTCACTGGGCACATAGGCCCATAGCAGGTGGACAGGTCACGCTTTCTGGCCACTTTGTCAACCCCATGTTTGCATTCACGATGGGCTGGAACTACTGGTACTCGTGGGTTGTTATGTTACCTGGTATGTACATTCATACTAGACATACCCTTTGTTAAGACTAAGAGCCAAGTGATATATAAGACCACTGCAATATTAATTGCAGGGAAATGAGATGATAGAAATTTGCTTGGCTTGAGATTGGAGTTGTCAAATGATACTTGTAGAACTTATTGTTGGAATGATTGGTTATTTCACTGTGCTACTGGTCTTTTATATACAACAGTTGTAATATCATGTGAAAGAAATATGGTGACATGTGAATCTGTCCGTGAGGATATGACCTACTATGTGATGCAATGTCTTGGAGTGATGTGATCATGGGGTGGAGTTATATGTTATAAGGAAGTGAATAGAAAGAAAGAAATGTATTGCATGTGTGGATGTTTCAATTCAGGAATGATGATGGGGGTTTGACTTGGTTCTCGGTTGTCTCGGCATGTGTCATAATGTGGAATGTGGGGGATTAATGGTGAGCTTGTGATATTGCTGTTAACTCATGATGAATATGTCTCGTGTGTTTGACTCGACTCAGAATTGGCTCATGTGGTTCTTGTGACTCATGTATTTGTGACTCAATGTGGACTCATGTAGTTGTGGACTCATTGACTCATCATTGGCTCACATATGTGTGGACTCGTTGACTTGTAGGTTTGAATGCTTTGTGTTTGTATGTGTGAGAGAATTGAATGGGAATGTGAGGAATGAATAGATGTTGTATATGGATTTAGTGATAATGTGATATTTGCCGGCTCCTAACACCCTTATTTCCTCATTGTGAGTGTGATGGATGCAGTTATGGTGCACAGGATTTCACATCGGGATCTTTTTCTGAAGACTGGACTGACACATCTTCATGTGGATATATTATCATCGGGCCTGTGGGTGATTGTGATGCTGTGGACTTGACAGTACTGTCTGGACAGGAGGTGCATAATGATATTACTGGTACTCCCAGTGGAGCTTCTACTTCTACTTTGACATCTGAGATGCTGGTGCTAGTGAAGAATCCTCTGATGAGTGATGGTGATGGTACTTTCTCGTTTAGTAGTGTTGGGGGCCCAATGGAGACGTATATGGCCTTGGCCCAGCCTAGGGAAGAGAGAGGTAGTGAGTGCACCAGGCAGTCTTCTGGAGATAACGTACAGTTTTTGTTTCATGTCATGCAGGTAGGGTGTTGGGATGGAATTATTGCAGTTTAGGGATTTTACGGTTGATTATCCTGTTTTTCCGTTTGTTTTTTTGACAGTTCATCGGCAGGATAGAATCCTCAAATATGAATATCAACTCGCTCGTCGCAACCATAGGGGCATACTAATATACAGCAAACACATCTAATCTCCCTTCTGATACCCTAGTTGGTGCTTCATGGGGTTTAAAGATCGACCAAGGGGAACATGGATTTGTCCCGCGTACATCTGCTCACTCCATCACCTGTCATCTTTGCACTTAAAGGGAGAGGCTTCAATTTCACAAGTTCATCACTCTAAACTTCAAATCAGCTGCAGATTTCTTGGCTTGCCTCTCGGTTTCAGCATCAAAGCTGGGATCAAATATCCACATACAGCTATTCATCACTGCTATCAGCTGTAATCCCAAACTTCTGTGATTCCAAGACCTAGGTTCTGCTCCTTTGATAAACAGCATGCAGGATCATCATGTACCCCACTCTCTTGTTCTTCTTTTCTATTAGCCCCTTGTATTCCTTTCTCCCCTTTGTCTTTACTTGGCAAAAGATAGTACAAGGATTAGTTACATGTATATAAGCCCCCAGTCAACTGGACTATTTGCCAGTATGAATATCGACTTAGTCTGCATCATAGTTCTGATTCAGTTCCAGTAAACTTTCCAACTTTTCAAAATTATGGACAGATGATCCAGGAGAGTGCAACACATAAGTTGAAGCAAAGTCCCTGTGGCCTCAAACAACTCAAACAACTAGTTGTATGACCTAATACTGCAAATAGTCCTAAGCCCCCAAAGCTTTCCATCTTTCTGCCTTTTGGTTTCCATCCGTGAACCTGCAACCTCTAGTCCCTCCATCTCCAGAGTACCAAACCCCCTCATGGAAACCATTTGAAAGCCTCTGGAAACCCTTCCAGAAGTATCTAGCTAAGTGCCTGACATGCAGACTTAACAGTATATTCGTACTCACACTCCTGATCATCATGAGCTTGAGACCTATTGACAAGTATATGTACCGAGTGTCTGGTAATTCGGCAGTACCGACCAGATATGTCTATATACAAGTGCCCATGCCACATGCAAGTCACTTAGTATACCAGTCTCGGCTTGGCACATCCATTATCACATTCCTTGTCCCTATCCCTCATTCACTCTGCCCCATTTACCATCCATTAATTCTACCCCATTCACTCCTTATTCCTTGACCTGCCTTACCTCGGGACATCCTGTCCTTGTTTTATCCTTGGCCACAACCCTATTGTTTTATAGTCAGGCACTCCTTATTGTCCTATCCTTGGACACATTCCTATTATTCTATTTCCATTGTCCCATCCCTGTTTACATTCCTTCATTCTAATTTTACTTGTTGTGGACAATACACACATGCTCTGCATACCTTATTGTCCCACATTCCTTATTCCACATGTTGCTTCTTAAACTATATAGGTAGGACATGCATGTACATACTTCCTCATTCTGGGTATCAACTAGGCTTAGGCCCCTTAGCTCCTCTTTCCTCTGTATAGTCCTTTACTTGGGCCGGCACTTTTAGCACCTCCCAAGTACCTCCTCTGTCCCAAATTGGTGGCATGCACAGCAAGTAGGGCATAATGCATGAGTACGTTGAAGCCAAAGCCACTACTTCTAGCCTGCAGGCCTTGGCCACTCCCCATCTGCATCTTTGGCATTACCAAAGCTTGACACCCATCACACATTCACAAGCCCTACAGACAATCACCCAGGCATCTGCATGCTGCACATCCATCCCCTGAGAACTGTCTGCCCCTGGACCCAGTTTCCAGATGCTTCAGACCCCAGCACACCCTCTGGAACCTTCATCCAACTCCAGATCCTGGAGCGCAGACCTGCACCTGTGCTCAAACATGACCAACCCATTCCTCGTGAACCACCCCCTGGTGACTCATCAATCGTTGCCCTCTGTCAGGCTTCAGGTACTGACGGACTTTGGTACTGCCAAGGGGTGCCATCGAAGGGTTGGGCGGACTATGGCCAAGTCCTGCAGGCCAAGAGTAGTGGCATTGTCTTTAATGTACTTGTGCATTGCACCCTACTTGCGGTGCGTGCCACCGATTTGCAACAGACAGATACTCAGGAGGATGCTGATGATGCCAGCCCAAGTCAAGGACTTAACAGAGGGGAAGAAGGTAGAAGGGCCTAAGCCTAGTTGATACCCAGAATGAGGAAGTATGTACATGCATGTCCTACTTATATAGGTTAAGAAGTGACATGTAGAATAAGGAATGTGGAACAACAAGGTATGCAGAGCATGCGGTTATTGTCCACAATGAGTAAAATTAGAACAAGGAATGTAAACCGGGATAAAACAATAAACGATAGGATAATAGGGAATGGGTCAAGGACAGGACAATAGAGAGTGCATGACTATAAAACAAGGGCTGCACATGAAGATAGAACAAGGACAGGAAGTCCTGAGGTGAAGCAGATTGAGGAACGGGCAAATGGTGTGGTGGAACATGCCGAGCCTAGAACGGCGTACCAAGTGTCATACATGTGGCATAGACACTTATACGTGCACGTAGAATGGCTGCTCGGTTGGCACTGCTGAATAACCAGAACCTCGGTACATGTACTTGACAACATCAGAGATGCCATCTAGCTTAGGACCATCCTCAGTAGTGCCGCTAACCTCAGGACTACCACCCATGGCACCACCCCCTTCCACATCTCTCCCCTACATACCACTGGCCTTTTCACCCCCTATGCTTGTTGCACCACCTATGGCATCTCCACCCTTTGCATCTCCATTCGTTGCACCACTGCCTGCTGCACTACCACCTGTCATCCTACCCCATGTTGCACCACCTGCTGCAGCACTGCCATCTCTCGCATATCCAGGAGGGGCCCCTACCTTAGGACCAAACAATGTGCCCAACCTCACCCAGGCCCTCGTCATGCTGGAAATTAACCCAACCAGCCCCAGAAGATCAGTTCCCCATGCCACCAAGGTCTGGGACCTAGATACCTTTAACAGATCTGATTCGAGGAAACTACAAGCCTTCCTAGTACAGTGTAGTCTGAACTTCCGTGACCACCCTAATGCTTTTGACTCTGATAGTGTCAAGGTAACCTATGTATTGTCATACCTGACCGGTACCACCCTAGACTGGTTTGAACCAGCCTTCACTGCCCCCAACAAGCCAGACTGGCTCTATGACTATGATGAGTTCATCATTGAACTCAAAACCAATTTCGGCCTCCATAACCCAGAGGGAGAGGCCAAAGCAGACCTTGAGAACCTCCGCATGTGCAATAACCAGCATATCACAAAATATGTAGTTGAATTCAATCAACTAGCCACCTGCATCCACTGGGGTGATGCCACACTCCATCACCAGTTTTACAACGGACTTCCTGGTAGGATTAAGGACGAGATCTCTAGAGTAGGAAAACCCCACACTCTGCTCCAACTCCACCTCCTATCCTAATCCATTGACACCTGTTACTGGGAATGACAATCGAAAGTCACCAGGGAGTCCTCCTCTACCCAGAACTTCGACCACCCCTATGACAAAGGGAGGGCTCTCATGAACATGTACTTGGCCCCTAATACAGGCAATAAGATGGCCAATCCAGGCTAACCCATGACCCCATCCAGTGGCAGCAGGACTACCATGGACCTATCATCCAAAATTAGTAAGACAGAAAACTTACACTACAAGAATGGCAATGCCATTTGGAACAAAACCTCTGCCTCTTCTGCAGCAGATTGGGCCACACAGCCAAGGAATGCCCAAGTTCCACCACCATGGCCATGGTCACCAAGGGGCATGCAGCCTCCGTGATAGAGGAAATTGAAGAAGAATCCGAAGCTTTGGATGCTTCGGAATCCAAGGAATAGAAGCAAAGGCCTCTGACTCTGGCACCAGTTGATCATGTTGAACACCAATGGTGCCTATGGAGAAAAAACAAACAATGCATCCACTCTCTCAGAACTTTGAACACCCATGACCAATTATTGAGAAACTCGACCTGTTTCCTCAGAAACACCTCCAACCCTCCAAAAATCCATCGGATTCCAGTTGCCAGGACACCATATGCTCACCTGTTACAATCTGTCAATCGACAGGGCATTGAGTACTACTTTTTTAGATCTTTTTTTCAATTGATTCTTGGTACCATTGAGCCTGCAGTTTCACTCAGCACCCAATCCGACCCTCCAAAAACTCCACTCAGGAAGAACCCTGACTATCGCGGAACCCATACCATCCCTTAGACAAAATGGTACCATGCGTAGATTCCCTCTTAGACTAGAACCTATTGATAACATGTTAATACCGACCGCTGAACCATTGACATGGTTCAAAACCAAGACTTGAAATTGCAGGACATTCTCCAAATCCTGATGATGCCACCGCCATCCAAGCAACCATCCAGTGACCAACTACCATAACCACCATGACCATCTCAATGATAAATCTGCATGCCAGGTACTTAGCTAGAGGCTTCCAGAAGGGTTTCTGGAGATTCCAAATGGTTTCCAATGGGGGGTTCATACTCCAGAGACGGAGGGACTAGAGGTTGTGGGTTCATGGTCAGAATCAGAAAGGGGCAGAAAGACAGGAAGCGATGGGGGGTCTAGGACTGTTCATGGTATTGGGTGGTTTGAGTGGTTTGAGGTTGCAGGGACTTGGCTTCAACTTATATGCTGCACCCTCCTCGATCGTCTGTCCCTAATTTTGGAAAGTCAGAAAGTTTACCAGAACTAAATTGGAAACTACGACACAGAATTAAGTCAAGATTTGTACTGGCAAATAGTCCAGTTGACTGGTGTCTTATATACATGTATCTAGTCCTTGTACTAACTTTGCCAAGTAAAGACAAGGGGGAAGAAGGTGTACAAGGGGAAATACAGAACAAAGAACAAGGGAGTGAGGTAGGTGATGGTCCTGCGCATTGTTTATCAAAGGAATGGAACCTTGGCTTTGGAATCTTCAGAGGTTTGGGAACATGGAACCTTGGGTTGATACAACAGAATTTGGAAAGCAGTTGTTCAGGCTTTGAGTGGTTGGAAAGGTCCCGGAAATGGTTCAAGTAGATTAATATGGGTTTATTAGTAGCATGGGCCATAACACTCAACCACCATGATCCATGACCACCATGACCACCACGACTCCAACCACAGAAACACTAGTTAGATGATGGGATGTCTACTCTAGAGAAGGGGAAAGCAACTGGAAGCTAACCTGCATCAACTTAAGGAATAATCAAGGACTTTACCCCAATCCCTGAACCATCCCAACACCACCTAGGACCACACATGAAATTCATGACCCAAGATTATACAAGACAACAGATCTATTCACTACCAACCACATAGAACATCCCAGACCCTGATTAGAACCAACCTGATCAGGCTGAAAACAGATTCCACTCGGATCAGCCCTGGAGGCTCCTTCTCAAAACCCCTACCTTTCTGGCTCTCCCACCCAACCCTGACAGATCCCCCACCCCAAACATCCACCTTCCATGCCCAAATCACATGACAGGCTCACCCAAAACTCCTCCAGTCTCTGAGGAACATACATTGCCTAAGGACAAAACACCAGGCTCATCCCCCACCCAACCGACCAATGATAACAATAAGTCAAAAAGATTTCCAGCCAGCCTGATCTCTCCCAAATGTTGTTCCATCAATAACAAAATGCATTGCAGACAGTGGTCAAGTGCCACAAGAAGGCCCTGGTAATAAACTGAGTCCTCCTGAAATGCATCCAGATGGGCCAAAAATGCAAAAATCCAATTGAAAGCATCCAGACCACCCACCCCCACCACTAGACTGCTGGGAATAGCGCCCCATTTGGGACAAACACAAGAGGTGTTTTCGGACGATGGTGGGTCTGGGACCTGCCCCTGCACTATGAAAGGATTAGAGAAGGAAGATCACCACAGGAACCCAATACACCAAAGGAATTACAAATCACAATAGCATGAGCCTGCAATGCCACCACATCACCATCAATGGCCTGCAAGCATTGCAGATCGTTCTTGAGACCTCACTCAAAATCCACCAACAATGCCCCAGAAAGGAGGAAATGGGAATAGTCTCTGAGGTTTTCTGAGGGTTGAGAATCCACATTCTCCATTGGGGAAAGGCTTCCTCCCAGTTCTACAGACACCCCTCTTATAGGCAACTGAACCATCAGTGCTTATTGATTGACAATCATCCCAGAAAACAAACAGAAAGCTCCCACAGTCATGTCCGTCTTAATTACCGCCTCGACTAAGCTTAGGACCTCAAGGGCTCGGTCCTAGTGGGGGGATACTATTATAGCCCATGCCCCTAATAAACCCATATTAGTCCCCACAACCACCTGTACCTTTTCTGGGACTTTCTGACTGTTAAAAGCCTGGAATAATCACTTTCTGCAAATCCATTGCATCAACCCGGGGTTCCATAATCCCAAACCTCTGTGATTCCATGACCTAGGTTCTGCTCCTTCAATAAATGACACGCAGGATCATCACATACATCACTCCCTTGTTCTTCTTTTCTATTAGCCCCTTGTATTCCTTTCTCCCCTTGTCTTTACTTGGCAGAAGATAGTACAAGGATTAGTTACATGTATATAAGCCCCCAGTCGACTGGACTATTTGCCAGTATGAATATTGACTTAATCTGCATTGTAGTTTCAGATTCAGTTCCGGTAAACTTTCTGACTTTCTAAAATTAGGGACAGATGATCAAGGAGGGTGCAACACATAAGTTGAAGCCAAGTCCCTGCAACCTCGAACAACTCGAATAACTAGTTGTATGACCTAATACTACGAACAGTCCTAAGCCCCCAGCACTTCCTGTCTCTCTGCCTTTCTGTTTCCATCCGTGAACCCATGACCTCTAGTCCCTCCATCTCTAGAGTACTGAACCCCCTCATGGAAACCATTTGGAAGCCTCCGGAAACCCTTCCAGAAGTATCTAGATAAGCACCTGACACGTGGATTAAACACGATGGGACATCTACTCTAGGGAACAGCACGGGTCACCCATGGGTCAAATGTGGGTGACCTACACCCGACCCATAGGAAACCCAAACCCATCAACCCATGGGTTTTTTCCCATGGGTCGATGGGTGTCAGGTGCACACCACACCCGCACATGTATGGTGCATATGACGCATATGACACATATGATGCATACAACATGTACAACACATACGACGCATATGACACATATGATGCATACAACATGTACAACACATATGACACATATGACATGTATGACATGTACAACACATACAATGCGTACGACACATACAGCACATACAGTGTGTACAATGCATACAGTGCATATGGCACGTATGATGTGTATGATGCATATGGCGCATATGGCATGTACAGCACATATGACATGTATAGCACATATGGCGCATATGGTGTGTATGATGTGTATGGCGCATATGGCATGTATGACTCATACGGTGCATATGGCATGTGTGTGTTGTATGGTGCATGTGTGTCATATGGCTCATATGGCATGTGCGTGTCATATGGTACATACGGTACATACAGCACATGTGTATCATCCATGTCATCCATGTGCACATGTGGCACAGGCGTGTTGTGTGTGTGTGTGTGGCACATGCATGTATGACACTGTGGGTTGGGCTGGGTCGCAGGTTCTCTCAGCTTGACCTGCACCCTCACCCAAGGACACCTGACCTAGTGACCCATGCTGGTTGGCCCAACCCATGCCATTCCCTAGTCTACCCAAGAGAAGGGGGAAGCAACTATGCCACAATCAACCCCCACAACCTCTGACCCATATTCACCATAGAGCAACTAGTCTCAACCCTGCAGGCCACATCACTGTACTTTCCTGCACTCTGGACAGCTGTCAGGTCTTGGTACTGCCGATGGTACTGTCGGAACCGGCCAAGTCCTGCAGGCCAGTTGGGGTGGCTTGGCTTCAATGTACTCATGTGTTGTGCCCTGCCTCCTGTACGTGCCACTAACTTGTAATGAAAAGATACTCAGGCAGATGCCAAGGGTGTCGGCCCAAGTAAGGACTCCTGAACAGAAGGAGGAGAGTAGAGAGGCATAAACCTAGTTGATACTCAGACTCAGGAAATATGTACATGTATCTACTACTTATATAGGCTGAGAGGCAGAATGTGTAACAAGGGTGGCATAAGACATGGAAAAAAGAATAAGATATGAAGACCATGTGGAGGTATGGTCCACAGTGATTAGAATAGAATAATGTGAGAGTAAGACAATGAAATATAAGCAGTGGGATTATGGGAAAGAAATAGAACAATAAGGAATGGCGGAGAATAAAACAATAGGGCCACGAGTGAGTGGTGGGGAATAGTGAGCATCCTGTGGGTAAGCGAGTGAGGGGGAAGGAAAAAGAGTGTAGGGATGATAGAGAATAGGGGTTGGGGAAAAGGATAATGAACCAGGTGATGAACCAGGTGTACCGAACTGAAGCCGTATGCCATGGGATGATATGAGTAAGGGTCGGTCGGTTGGTACTGCTGAGTAAGTCAAAGCACGATGTGTGGTCATGACAGCAGCCACAATGATGGGCATAGAACTGCTTCATAACGACATCTGTGTAGCAACCCAGAGCAATGTGGAAACATCAGAGAAGTTTGACAACTATTATAGCCCATGCCCTCAACAAACCCACACTAACCCCCACAACCACCCGCTTCTGTTCCGAGACTTTTCCGACCAAAAGGACGAAAGACTGTTTTCCGTGGATCCAGTCCCCGTCACATCCGTCCGAGACACCACATTTCCATGTCCGACCGAGACACCGTTCCCAAGTCCGCTCCTGACCGAGGACTCAATACTTTGATAACCGACGCGCAAGACTATCGCGTACCTCACTCCCTTGTTCTCTCTTTTATATTAACCCCTTGTACTACCTTTCTCCTTGTTTTATGACCGGCTAAAGATAGTACAAAGAGCGTTACATGTATATAGTCTCGACTGTTCGCTAGTACAAATATCGACTTAGTCTCCCACCAGTTTCCGATTCATTTCCGGTAAACTCCCGCCTCCTTTCTGAAATTAGGGACAGACGATCGAGGAGGGTGCAACACATAAGTTGAAGCCAAGTCCCTTTGACCTCGAACACCTCAGTGACCAGATTGAACTACTCCGCGACCTACCCTAAGTTTCCGGCGCCTCCGTCCCCGTCCGTAGTCCATCCGACTTCTGTCTCGGTCTTCGGCCCCGTTACGGACCTTTGCACGAACCCGGAAAACCCCTTCGGAAGTACTGGCTAAGCGCCTGACACGCGGACTTAACAAGAAAGAGAAAAGGAAGCAAGAAGAGAAGGTGGTGATAGTAGAAGAGGTGGAGAAACCCAAAGAGGGAACAGCAGAGTGGGTATTGTAGAGGATGCACCAAGACAACAAGTTAGGGCAGGAAGTGTTGAGACAGTGCGCACACAGCAGAAGGAAAGGAGAGGTGATGTCAGAAGTAGTAGAAGCCATATGAGGGATGCAAAGAGAAGAAGGTATAGAAGCAGTCAAGGAGCTTAGGGGAAGGAAACAGTGGGTCAGATGAATCAACCAATCTTTAGTGATGATACCAACCACTGTTAAAACACTGATGGACAAAAGGGGATTCCCAATTGAAGCACTTTTAGACTGTGGGGAAATGGGATGCTATATCAATGAAGACTTTGCAAAAGCAAAGTGCTTGCCAATGGAAAGACTCCCAAGACCACTACCTGTCTACAATATGGATAGAACCCACAATGAAGGAGGACTTATAACTCACACAGTGACCCTCAGAGTCAGGATAAAGAACCACCTTCCCTTTTGCAGTTACTAATACTAGAAAGATAGACCTCATTGTTGGCTTCAACAGGCTTTAGAAGCATAACCCAAGTGTCAACTAGAAGACAAGAGAGATGACATTTTACCAATGTCCCTTGGAATGTGGAATGTCAAGAGCAGGTATAGAGGAGGATATTTCAGGAGAAGAGGAGGATGAACTAGAGGAGAGAGACCATATATTTGTGACCCAGATATATGCAGAGGAGGAGGAAGGATGTGTAGCCAGGATACACTCACAGAAGCTGGCAGAGAAGGTACAGAAGAAGAAGAAGAGGACAGTATGTCAAGCTTCAGGAATGCCAAGGTACCAGACAGGAACAGCCAAGTCCTACAGGCCAGGAGTAGTGGCATTGGCTTCAATGTACTTGTGTGTTGTGCCCTACTGTTAAATCCGCCTGTTGGTGCTTAGCTAGAGGCTTCTGGAAGGGTTTCCGGAGGGTTCTGAATGGTTTCTGAAGGGGGGTTCATACTCTGGGGATGGAGGGACTAAAGGTCTCGGGATCAGGATCAGAATCGGAATGGGGATGGAAAGACGGGAAGTGCCGGGGGTCTTGGAACTGTTCACTGTATAGGGCAGTATGAGTGGCTTGAGGTCGCAGGGACTTGGCTTCAACTTATGTGTTGCACCCTCCTCGATTGTCTGTCTCTGATTTTGGAAAGTCAGAAAGTTTACCAGAACTTAATCAGAAACTACAATGCAGAATTAAGTTGATATTCGTACTGGCAAATAGTCCAGTTGACTGGTGACTTATATACATGTATCTAGTCTTGTACTATCTTTTGCCGAGTAAAGACAAGGGGGGGAAGAGAGTACAAGGGGAAATATAAAATGAAGAACAAGGGAGTGAGGTACGCGATGATCCTGCGTGTCATCTATCAAAGGAGCGGAACCTTGACTTTGGAATCTTTGGAGGTTCGGAAATGCAGAACCTCAGATTGAGGCATTGGAATATCGGAAAGCGGTTATTCAGACTTTGAGCGGTTGGAAAGGACCTGGAAATGGTGCAGGTGGTTGTAAGGTTTAATGTGGGTTTATTTGGCAGCATGGGCCATAACACCTACCTGCCATGTGTGCCACCGATTTGCAGCAGACGGGTACTTGGGAGGATGCTGATAATGCTGGCCCAAGTCGAGGACTTAACAGAGGAGGAAAAGGTAGAAGGGCCTAAGCCTAGTCGATACCCAGAATGAGGAAATATATACATGTATGTCCTACTTATATAGGTTCAAGAGGTGACATGTGGAATAAGGAATGTGGGACAATAAGGTATGCAGAGCATGTGGGAGTATTGTCCATAGCAAGTAAAATTATAATGAAGGAATGCAAACAGAAATAGAACAATAAAAGATAGAATAATAGGAATGTGGCCAGGGATAGGACAATAGAGAGTGCCAGGTTATAAAACAATGGGGCCATGGCCGAGGATAATACAAGGACAGGAAATCCCGAGGTAAAGTGGGTCAAGGATTATAGAGCAAATGATATAGGATTAATAGATGGTGAGTGAAGTAGAGCATGAGGGGTAATTGGCAAGGAGTGTAGGTGGTGGATGTGCCAAGCCAAGACTGGTGTACCAAGTGATGTGCATTTTGAGGTGAAAAGAATGACCAGACTGGGAATTGAACCCAGGGCTATAGCAAATATAGCTATGGTGTTTACCACTACACCATCTAGTCCGCATGGGTAACCTTTCAGGATGACTCATATAATGAAGACCACTTCATGTTGAGTGACAGAGCCCTAGTTAGTTATCAGATTGTCAATACTACTCATAGAGCTCTGTGTTGTCTTAGAAATTCATTAAGACTCATGAGGTATGAATAGTATGTGGGATTAGACAACCCAACAGTGCATGCAGCATGGACACTTGTACGTGGACATAGGATGGTTGCTTGGTTGTCACTGCCAAATTACCAGGTCTTGGTACGTGTACTTGACACAGTAGAAGAAATGGTTCTAGCACACTACCTGGAAGATTTTAGAGGGGTCTTCACAATGGAGGGGTTTGACAATAACCTTCCCAAATGATGGCAGTGGGACCATGCAATCAAGCTAAAGCCAGGGGTTGAACCATTCTCAAGCAAGGTGTACCCACTCAGTCTAGAGGAACAGAAGCAGCTAGACAAGTTTTTGGAAGAAAACCTGAAGTCAGGGAAGATCTGACCATTCAAGTCTCCTATTGCATCATCATTCCTCTTCATCAAAAAGAAAGACGGCAACTTGAGGCCAGTGCAGGACTACCGATGGCTCAATGCAATGACAATTGAGAACTGCTATCTACTGCCACTGTTTTCTAAAATGATCCACAAACTACACCATGCATGTATCTTCACTAAGCTGGGCATTAGATGGGAATACAATAATGTCTGAGTCAAAGAAGGAGATAAACACAAAGCATCTGTTAGGGAGATGCTATTGACTAAGTCACAATGACAAGATAAACCTGTATTTATGAGCTGAAAGGGAATATTCCACCTGGTGTAGTGGTAATCCTCAGTTTATACAAGGTCTACTACCAAGAAATACATGTAAAGCTCACCTGGTGTAGCGGTAATCCTCAGAGATCAAGCTGAGGAGTCACTGTCACACCAGTCACAACCCTATGCCCTACTCCGGTGCTTATTACATAACCAAGAATGCGAAATGGAGATCATGTAAATGGGAAAAGATCGACCAAACCCTGACATCACCCCCCTCTCAATGCATGGCATCTCGATGTGGGCCTTGGAGAATAGGTTTAGTGAAAACATCCCATGAGATACCCTCTCATTCTATCCCATAAAGAGGAGCGGGGAGGGGCTCTAATCAGTGCAACCCTCTCTCTACGATATAGTGGGAGAGTGAATTGGCAGACAGGTCGCATGAAGTTAAAGGTCTGGAAGAGTGCCTCCTGTGTCCTCTCCTGCGTCATTATGGGACACTCCTCCTGTGAACCCTTCGAATGTGCATGGAAGCATGACAGGGTTGCCGAGGATAATAGAGTCTCCTAGGTCGTAGGACTGGTGAGCAGTACGCCTCTTCCGCATGCCATTGTATTTTGCAGTTGTGTGACTCTGTGACCTCAGCTCTTTTCCAAGAGACTGAGGTATGAGTTCAAGTTTATTCTTATATTTCATACAATTGTTAACTGTTCTTTTAGATAGTATTTCAGGTAGCTAATTACTTCTAATATGAGCTCTTTTCCAAGAGACTGAGATAGTATTTCAGTATATTTTAGTCCTTATATTTTAACAAATACTGTTACAATTTGAAGGAATGACATAATCATAATAAATGTAATATCTCCCAAAGATGAACAATGGTGAGGTTCAGGATAGGGCACAGCTTCAACTTGTATGTTGCACCCACCAGATTGCACTGGTCCCTAATTTCAGAATAGTGAGACAGAAAGAATTAGCTTAGTCGAAATCAAAGTCGATTATCTGACTGAGGACTGAACTACTGTCAAGCCCGCAACACCGAGTACCGACTTATTCGGGAATACCGACCAACCGGCCCT